>JANZLQ010000008.1:23872572-23889651 GCA_026212715.1 Elanus axillaris
GCTTCCAGCAGCTTCTCACAGAAGCCACCCCTGTAACCCCCCTCGCTACCAAAACCTTGCCACAGAAACCCAATACAGTCATGTACCTCTATCTTTGTAATTAAAAAAAATAAAAAGAATCATGGCAGACTTTACTTTTTGTTTTTCTGAGGTATTTTTGTGGTTGAGACTTTCTTCCTAAACAGATAGACACAGATGGAGGTAAAATGTCAGACTTATTTAAAACTCTGTAGATTGGGAACAATTGAGCTTTCTAAGTAAGCGGCAGATCTTTCTCTTTAGCAATGTAAGACACTGAACAGTCTGCAAGTAAGCCAACCCATCAAGCATTTGAGCTAGATGTCTAAACTCTCATGTGACCAATGGAAATCCAAGGCTCAATTTAGTTGCCTGTGCATGAACTTTAAATGTAATTTCAGATGCCTTTGTAAATATGACACAGTTCCTTTAGGAGATTCCTACCCTTTTGGATTGGAATTTGTAAGCCAGATAGGAGACACTAGCAGCTGTAATGGTACTTTGTATACTATGTGTTCATGTTTAAGCTCATGAATTGCGTCCCTAGTCAGTAAAGACAATGGAGCGTAGAATGCCCTGGTCACTCCATGTTTGTTGGAAAGAAGATCTTTTATAATGAAGAATCTTAAAGAAGAGCTTTAAAGAAGAATCTAGTATACTACTGATTAGCAAGAATGGGAGTTTAGCTATGCATGTAGCTACATATAGATATCTGTCTACATATAGGCATTTACATGCAGGTATATGAAGCTTGAACTGTGTTGTTTTGAAAAACTCGAGTATTCTGTTACAGTTTATTCCTGTGCCTTATGCAGACACTAGGTGAAATAAGCTTGCTACTTTTTTTTAATTGACTTACTGTCAAACATAGGTTGATATTAATATGTTGTTTCTCCAACTGCAAAGTTTAGGATAGCAAAAAGTTTCTTTGCTCTTGAATCTTCCCTGGATTATTGGTGAAAACTGCCTTTTAATAAGCCAATCAGTTGCTGTTTATCAAGTTTAAGAGGGGTATTTTTAGCTTTCTCTTGATTTTGGCATGTGTCCCCAAAATCTAACTTTCCAGACTGCAGTGTTACTAAAATGTTCACAAGCTTGTTTCCTCTTCTTGATAGAATTTTAATACTATTTTGTAGTATTTTGGAATTAGGCTACTTAATGTACTGTTTTCTAAATTTTCCTAAGTGTTTTTGATGTTTTACAAACTTTTGTTATTTTTGAAGTCCAGACTTAGGCTAGTCTTGCCTGCTCCTTGAGCCTTTCAAACAACTTTCATTGGTTTATGGAACAGGACTTTGCTTTACAAAGCCATGTTGCATGTATTTGTAGTGTCCACTTATGTTGCATTTTTTTCATGTTACTCATTAATTTTATTCTCTATTATACTTCAAATGTATTTGCACTGTAGAAAAATCAAACTTACCAGTCTGTGGTTGTCCAGCTCTTCCTGGAAATGTCCTTGTAAATATCAATATAATTTCAGCCATCCTCCTTTTTTTGGGTGTCAACATGCTTTGAAGTAAGAACTTGGTACTAAAGTTATTTTGTTCTCAATTTCCTTCATAACTTTGAGTGTTTTAAGAGTGAAGACACTTTTGTGACTTCTCATTGTTGGCTTTGTTCTTTAAGTTCTTCTTGCCACCCTCTGAACCTGTTTGTGTCTGTTCTACTTTGGGAACTCCTTTCACACACCAGTAGAACGTCTGATGAAGTGTTGCTGTGGCCTTTGTTTTCTTTAGGTACTCCTTTTCACCATGGTCTTTTACTGACCCTACAGATTCTCTGGTTGTCTTCCTTCTTTTGTTATCTTCAAGAAAAAAGATGTTTTAATCATAGAGGGTTTTTTGCAAGTTGTCCCTTTGTCTTACTTTTTATCTTTTTTTTTTCTTGTCTCCTTTAATACAGCTTCATGTTTGATCACCTAAAGTTTTGATCCCTCCCCCCCCAGTTGTGGTGTTGTATTTTGTTTAGATGATGTGATTTGAATAATTTTTGTCTGAGACTAGAGTAAATTACAGAAGACTATCTTAATATTTTCATGCAGTTGACAAACTATTGAATTTAGTGTGCTTTGTCCTACTGATGTCAATAAAGCAAAAGCCATAGTTTTCTTTTTTATTATTATGCAAATCTAGGTATTTGCATGTACTAGAGTTTCAAAGTAGTTCTGAGGGCATAGAACTTGGTTTCATCTCTTCATTCAAGTAAGAGGGAGGAGCAAAGCTTATTCCCTTCTCCTATTACTGTTTTAAAGTTATTGTTGATGCAGGGTATGTTGTATGACAGAGTAATACAAGAATAGATGCTGTCATGGCAGTTTTTCTTCAGGAGAGGTGTCAGATAGGTTGTTAGAGCGGTTCCAACCACACCATGCCACAGCATCCTCACTTGAGCATCCTTGTCCTCTCAGCCACCTCTGGAAGTTGGAGAGATGGTCCCACGTCCTGGTGAAGAGTTGCAGAGCCCTTGCAGTTCTCTCTCTAAGTGACTCCAAATACCATCATTTATGGGATTGGGTGGAGAATGCCTGATGCTTAATTGGGTCATTCTAACACTTGTCCCTAACAACCTGCTGGAGCTCACAGTCTGGTTGACTTTATTTCCTCCACAGGTTCACAGCTCCCATGTTGATTAACAGGTTGTTCACACATCTCTGCTCTTATAATTAAGCTATTCCCTTCTATGGTGTTAACTAAAGTTCATCTGCATATGCTAATATTGCTATCAAGTATGCCTAAATTATGCTGACTGCAATGCACCTGCATAACAGTTCAGCTACAATAATATATAAAACTATTTCTATACTTACATTCCTTGCAGTAGTATAAATGTAGGATCATGGTTGTAGTCTGTTATCATTTAATCTTAGCATGTTCCTCTTGGAAACTAATGAGTGCTGTTGTTTCTTACAGTCTATATCAAAGTAGCTTGGCCATCCAGTTCTGCTGATGACCATATGTAAATTCAGTACTTGGAATTATATGTACTTTGAAGATGACTTGGTACAATATCTTCCTGGTATCACCTTTTGCCAGACCATGGCATAACACATAATAATTTTCTAGATGATAAAGGGCTTTACAACAGAGAAAGTATTTGTACCAGATTGCTTTACTTGTTTACATAGTATATTGGGCTGAAAGACAATCCTAATTGATTTGTGCTTTTAAAAACCCTTTAAAATGCTGGAAATACATGAATAACATATTTCCTGTGCCTTGAAGCAAGATGTGTGAACAATAGAGAAGGCAGAAAAAAAATAATGACTGTTGTCCTCCTTATTTATGATTAATAATGTGTTGCCATCATTCTAAATATTTGTGAATCTGAACACTGAACTCCTGCTCCTGGCAATGGGTTTTCAAGATGAATCTCTTGATTCCTCAGAAGAGAGACTACTCACTAGTTGACCTGATGCTTGCTTTTGAGCTGAAGTACTGGTTCCCATGAAGTATTCCATGACACTCAGTATGTTTAGAAAGGGAAGATTTTTAAAAAGAAGGGGGAAGGAGCCCGTTGTGTTCTTCAGGCTCAGTTTAGTTTAATCAACATTTTACCTTCTGATACGTTTTCCACTGTTCATGCAGACTTTAGCCTTTAGCATTTTTATTATGTCACTAACTTTTTATATATGTACAGATAAATGTGTATCTGCATTGATTTTTACATGTTGAGAATTATGCTTATCAAGGTATTTACTACCTGCTTGTTGTGGTTTAACCCCAGCCAGCAACTAAGCACTATGCAGCCTCTCGTTTACTTTCCCCCTACCCAGTGGGATAGGGGAGAAAATCAGGAAAAAGAAGTAAAACACATGGGTTGAGATAAGAACAATTTAACAGGACAGAAAAGAAGAAAATAATACTGATTATAATAACAATATGACAGTAATAATAAAAGATTTTCAATATACAAAACAAATGATGGACAATGCTATTGCTCACCACTTGCTGACCGATGCCCAGTGAGTTCCCAAGCAGCGATCCATGCCTCCTGGCCAACTCCCTCCAGTTTATATACTGGGCATGACATCACATTGTATGGGATACCCCTTTAGCCAGTTTGGGTCAGCTGCCCTGACTGTGTCCCCTCCCAACTTCTTGTGCCCCTCCAGCCTTCTCGCTGGCTGGGCATGAGAAGCTGAAAAATCCTTGACTTTAGACCAAACATTACTTACCAACAACTGAAAACTTCAGTGTGTTATCAACATTCTTCTCATACTGAACTCAAAACATAGCACTATGCCAGCTACTAGAAAGAAAATTAACTCTATCCCAGCCAAAACCAGGAGACTGCTAAAGTTCATTTACTAAAGGAATTTGCTATTTGTATAAAATGACAAAATTCAATGGAGTAAGAAAATACTTCATTTTTATGGAAATTTGTGAACTAGTGTTTGGTATTTATAGCTCATGTGGCGGATAAGAAATTTAAGTATCTTAATTGTAAGATTGTAGTAGTTAATAATTAGACATGATGTAATGTCTAATTAGTAGTTCATTATGTCTTTTTGACTGTGATGCATATTGAAATCTAAGAAATAAAATATATATCCTCTGTTACAGGTAGCTTGCATGCAGCTCATCAATGCTCTCGTTACATCTCCTGATGACTTGGATTTTAGGCTTCACATCAGAAATGAATTTATGCGCAGTGGATTGAAAGAGATATTGCCAGTAAGCATCTTGTAGTCTCTCTTTGCATTACTATTTAAACTATTGGACTATTTGAGCTTGAGAGGGGGAATGGGAGAACAAGTTCTAATGAATTATTCTCAAAGGCATTTTATTAAGTCTCGGTATGAGCAGTTAGATATGAGAATCAGTCTTAAAATAAGAATGAAAAGGTGAAGTCTGCTCTCCGAACTTTATGCTGATTCCTCAGCATTTTAGGACTTTGATTTAGAAAATGTGAGAGACTATTGTGCGGACACTTGTTAAGCCAGACTGAAGCCATGTTTACCTTTTGAATATTTAACTTAACTCGTGTTCTTGTAATTTTAAACTTTAAAATAAGATAGACTTATTTAAGTTACTAAAAAGATAAGGTCTATTTACATATGGAAGTGCTAATTTTGCAAACCTTTCTACTGTTTCCTCTTTGCAGCAATTGAAATGTATAAAGAATGAAGCACTAGATATTCAGCTGAAAGTGTTCAATGAGCATAAGGAAGAAGACATGATTGAATTCTCTCATCGTTTAGAAGATATTAGATCTGAACTAGAATATCCTTTTGATATCAGCAAGAGAAACATGAACAAAATAAAGTGTATAATGGACATTTCTCTGGTATAATTTCTGTTTTAAAAAGTTACCAGTGAACATTTGACTGAAGTATTTTTTCCCTTGTTATTACTCTCCTTAACACTTTTACTGAAGTAAATGATGTTTACAACATGGTGTGGAATACAGTTAAGGACACTAGAGCTGAAGGATATTTTCTTTCTATTCTCCAACATCTTTTGCTGATAAGAAATGATTATTTTATACGGTATGTTTAATGCTATGTTAAATGTTAATTATGTATTTTGTTGTCAGTAATTAATAGATTATTCTATAAATTTAATGATAAATACAGTTTAGTCTTTTTCTGTGTGGATTGCAATTCGTATTCCTTTGTGAAGTCCTGTTCAAAAGTATCAGCTTTGAATAATAATGCGATCTATATGTTTATGTCTCTTCTGCTTAAGGTACAATTTTATACATAAATACAGAAAACTATTTTTGTTGAAAACTGAACCTTATTGACTGCAAGTATAAGTGATCAGGACAGGTCTTTTAACTGGTCATAAATCATGCCAATTGCATTGTAATTTTGTGGTGTATATGAGTCAAAGGACAAAACCAAGTATGCACAGAAGTGTACTTTATATAGAAATCTGAACATATGCTTTATTTTGAGTAACTTTTGGTTGGGAATTGAGTATTCTCAATCTACATTATAGGTCAGTATGAACATGCTAGTGTCTCCTGAGAAATTAATCAGATAAATTACAGGCAATTAGTTAATAAAATCTTAGATGTTTGAAGCTGCCAAATACTTTCCTTTCTAAAATCTGCTTGTGTTGATTTTGAGGAATCACTGGAGGAACAGTATGAACTGAACCAGGAAGGAAAGCCGTCTGTTTTCTGCGTAGTGTTCTGGATAACCTTGCCTTTCAGACAAGGTCTAGCACAGATGTGCCCTTAAAATTAAGAGTTCTTGCCTGACATGGGTACACCTGTGCTAGACCTCTTCCACCTGAAAGGTGGAAGGGTTCGAATTCACAGCTTGCATGTTCTGGGCAGGTGACCAGCAGTCACACCCCTTGACATTTTAGAACAAGGTGTTTTTCAATCCTCTTACTGAAGCAGGGCTGGAATTTATCCATAGTTACAAAAGTCACAAAACCAGAAGGGATCAAGCTGAAGGAAGAGCCTTCTCTTTACTGAGAGGAAGCAGGAGGGAGTCAGTCCTTCCTTTCTGTATTTCCACAGGGGGAGAGATGCAAGGTTGATAATATGAGAATTGTTTATCTCTAGATGCAGTGTTTTTTCAGGCTTTGTGTAAATTGGTCTTGTGTAGTAAGCTGCCAGATGTATTTGTCCTTTGAGACTTTTGGGGTTTGCACCTGCTCTTCTATGGAAATAAGTCAGCCCAAATCTATTGACCTTACTGTGTTTATAGACAAAATTTTAAGTATATACTGATAAGTGAATATGTTGTAAGAACTCATCTCTGTCTTTAGTCCACAGTATTTCAAATTAATTGAAGAGTGTGTGTCCCAGATAGTGTTACATCGAAGTGGAACAGACCCAGATTTCACATATCGTAAAAGATTAGATATAAATTTCAGCCACTTAGTAGGTAAGTACTATGTTTGGAAATGATTACAGTATCATGCTTCTTTATATGTTCCAAAACCCAAGTTAAAGTTGTACATGTGATAGAGTCTTGTGTGCATATGTGTATGTGCAAGTGTTTTTATTTATTTTTTCAAGATATTTGTGTAGATAAAGCAAGATTAGAAGAATGTGAAGAGAAGGCTTCTGAACTTTCTAGAAAAGTAAGTAATTCTCAAATTATGCGATCATAAGATGGACACAGGGGATTACTTAATAGCTTCACGAATGATGTAACTGAATGTGGCATAGTTTTTAACTTCAAATTACTATTAGATCTGTGTTTAAGTGGGAATTTGGATGTTTCTTGTGGATTAGGAAGCAGAGAAAAGTAAAGTAGTTAACCTTAATGAAGAGTCTTTCTAATATTTATTTTAAGGTTTTATGTACAAATCTCTCAAAATCAGCTGAATACTTTATTTGAACAGTTACCAGTTTCTTCAACAAGATAAACAGTTGGAGAATAAGAATTGACTCATTTGTATCTACAGACTGTTACTGTACATCAATTTTTTCAGCTACTCTGCCTAATTCCAACTTAAAATACATTAAGTAACTTATGCCATATCATATAGTAAAGACTTGTACTGGTAATAGAGATGGCACTTCCACTCAGTGCATACATGGAAGTTATAATAGCAGATATATTGTACATGTTCTTATATTATAACGTGAGTTTTAACAAACACAAAAGGAAGAGTTGGAAACCAAAGAAACTACGCAGAACTGACTAGTAACAACAAGTCTTTTTCATTTTTCTTAGTTTGAAAAAGATTTTGTAGTTCATCAGGAGACCCAGGCCCTACTGCAAAAAAAAGAAGAAAGAATCAATGAACTTGAAGCAGAATTACAAGCTTTTAAATCACAGGTATAAGACAGTTTAAATGAATGTATGAAGTATTATTTTTGAAAGGGACTTAATTTTTGCAGATTCTTATAGTACAATTGAGGTTTTTTTCAAAGAATCCTTGGTATTGATTATTATTGACTGTTAGTTTCCTTTATTTCTGTTTTATACAAAGATTGTAGTGTGACATTTTGAGTTCAAAGATGATCCTTTCTGTGCCTGAGCTCTGTTAATTAAACTGTTTCCTTATGTTTCATTTGGGTTTTGCTTTCAGTGTCATGTATTTCCAAAGTAATTAACCACATAGGGTAATAAGTCTTATGCTTTTAGATTAGCATTCATCACTCAGATCTTTATCCCTACACAGAAAATTATTCATTACTCAGTTTGCTTTGCTGAAGCCTTACCATGAATATCCAGCAGTGAAAGAAATAACTTTGGGCTGGATAAGAACATTTCCTGATAATTTTTCAATTTCCAAGCATAAATAGTTATTTTTAGATGTCATGGAGAGGAATAGTGCAGATTTTTAGACTAATACTTGAGTTAACTTGTAACTGCCTCAGCTTTGAAATCTGTTTTAGGAGACTGTGTGACCAAGTAATTTTTCCTGTGTCTTATTTCCTGGAATAAGAAGCACAGTCTAAAAATGGCTAAAGAAAGACAGCATTGGCAACTCATGCGTATAGGAAGGTGATAAAATATGTGTTTAGATCACAGAGGGCTTTTTATACTTTTGAGCTTGTTTAATTTTCTTAGTGAAGAAAATCAGTTTAACTCTGCTGTGCTCTGTTTAAAAATGTCATTCTAATTTAGGTTTCTGGTCAGAATTAACTGTTAATGTCAAAGTCAAACAGGCTTTAAAAAAAGCAATTACAAAAATTGTTCCATTCTAAAACAATAATTTTAGTGAGAGCTGTGTATCCGTCATTAAGAAAGTATTTTTATGTGTTAACTTGAAAACATACTTAAATATTTTTTGTGAGTGAAATAGTTGTTTTCTCCTATTTTACTTTTTCTCTTGTTCTTGTATTAAATAGAACTTTTTTTTTTACATGCAGATAGTGAGCCTAGCATATAATTATGCTCACTAATTATCTAACCATGAATTATCCCTCTGTTAATGGGATATTTGGAAATTTTGTTTGTAAATATCAAGTAATTGATTACTGCAACTTAGTACTCTTAAATCTGTCTTAAGAGGAATCTTTGGTTTCCATATGACATCAGTTGCTACTTAGCATGGCTACTTCCACCTCTTATGACTATTTTTCTCCTGGTCTTGTTTGTTTACTTGTATTTGGTATTTGTTCATGTATTTCTTTTGTTATTAGAGTCTAATTGTTCAGTGTCAAAAATGCATATGTTCAGAAATTCAAAACAATACTGTTGTGCATGTATTTATTGATACTCAGTTATTTCCATTTTAAAAATATTAAAGCCTTTGCTTACTGTATTTCCCTCCATTTTTAAAAAATAAAATGGGCTGTTTCAGCTCATAATTATCAGTTGAAAAGTTGATTAATACTATCACCAGTAGATAAATATTTGGTTATTCTTTTCTTTTTTCATCAGGTAGCTATTTATTAATGTTTGAAGGCCTATGATAGAAGTTCTTCAAATACTAGAAATAAATATATATTTTTAGACTTACTGAAGTGCTAATAAGCCCATCTTGACAAAGTATAGATGTCCTTACTATATAGAATAAGAAGTTGGTGTGTAAGGGAGCTATATTTTTTGGAAGGACTTTGTTTTCACTTGGTGATTTCAATGCTGTAGAATGAGAATGCTTCTACTGTTTTTCAACAGAATTAATAATCTCTTCAGATTCTGCTAGTATGTCCTTGGAATGTTTCTCTGTATTCTCTAGGAGAAATAACACTAGAGACTAGGATGTTATTTTTTTTTTTAATTTGAGCTAAACTGTGGTATTCTAGATAAAATTTCATCAAAATATCTGTCAGACTGTTCTTAGGTCATGATCAGTGAAATATAATAAGTGGGATATAGCATTTCAGTTTGTCATTTCTGGTGTGCACACCCTGGTCTGAATGCCCACTTTGGAGTTGAGACTTCCAATTATGAAATCCAAAAAGCAAGTTGCCTTCATTACAGTTCATATTTAACTGTCCTACACAAGAAAAATGGCACTGACTTTCAGTTGGCTTGCTGGATTTAATCTATAAGCTATGATTGTTATGGCATTTTGTTGATAAAAAATGTGAAACTGAATAAGATTATCTTCCTTATCAGTATGGCTCCTTGCCACCTGGTTTTCTACCATCAGCACATGGAGATACATCTGTCATTCCACTGGAAGCTGCAGGACCACATCAATTTCTGCCACCACCTCCGCCACTGCCTTCTAATGGAGCAATTCCACCACCACCACCTCCCCCTTCTCTTCCACCACTTTCAAGTGGCTTGGGGATTCCTCTGGCTTTTGGTGGTGCTCCTCCACCACCGCCTTTACCAGGCCTGCCTGGAGCACAGTGGTCTCCACCTTCATGCACTTTGCCATTTGGAATGAAGCCTAAAAAAGAATTCAGACCTGAGGTTACCATGAAAAGACTCAACTGGTCCAAGGTAGTAGTGGTTAATGGCAAATACTTGATGTAAAATCTTACATAGAGCTTAGGGTAAATAGATTGTCAGGAGTAAGACTATATAAAGCAATTGATACATTAGTTAAAATTATGTAAGCTATGAATACTTTCTGCCTTTAGTTTTCATTGTTTCTGAAAACTACGTTTCCTTGACTCCTTAATCATCTGGGAAAGCTTCTGTTGACTTTCTGAGATGCCTGGAAAAGTTAGTTCTGGTCTAGAATAATACAACCTTGATACCAGCATGCTTCCTGGGTCCTATCATGCCTTGTCTTTTAGCAAACTGTTAACATGGGATCAGTCACTGCACTGTACTGATAGCTATACAGTTTCCAAACAAGCGTCTTGCATCTGTCTAGCCTGGACTACGGGAAGAAGCATTGCAGGTCCCTCATTTTTCCTTAGTGTAAATGTACTTATGTACATTTAATGGTTGAAAGAATACAGAGTCCATTTGGGTTTTTTTTAGAAATTGTGACAGAATCAAGTATACCAGGACTATTGATCTACAGAGTTTTGGTAACTATAATTATTTAGACCAGAATAAGTCAGTAAAAAGATTTTCAGAGTTTTATGAAGCAATCAAAGCTACAATCTAAAAAGTGAGGTACTTAATATCTAGTTAAACCAGCTGTGTTCAGAAACTATTTAAAGTTTACCCAGGTTTTAAATCTAGACCAAAGATAATTTTCTACATTTAGACCTTGGATAACAATGTTGTCTGTATTGTTTTGTCCAAAAGCACTTACTGTAAGCATTATTATTTTCAATCAGAAATATATTAACAATTCTAAAGATGAGTTATGTACCAAAAGTTCACGTGTTTTACAGAGCTCTTCAGTATTTTATGTGCTTTACACTCTACAAGGCACAGTCCCTGCATAGTATCAAAATAATTTAATGAATAAAATCTTGCTTTTTCTCTTGCTTGTAGATCAGGCCTCAGGAAATGACAGAATCCTGTTTCTGGGTTAAGGCAGAAGAGGACAAGTATGAGAATGCTGACATGCTTTGCAAATTGGAACTTACGTTCTGTTGTCAAAGAAGGGGTAAGTAATTGATTGCTTTAATTTTCAGCTTTTAGAGATACCTTTAAAATCCTTGGGGCTTAAATATATATATATGAGAAATTCAGAATATAACATTAATGTTCTATTTTTTCAGTGGAATGTGTGAAGAAAAACGTTTAAAAAATCCTAGACCACTTAAAGCAGTAGTATTGAACTATTTTACTTAAAGGGTAACAATAATTGTGTGACCTATAAGGAAAACCTTACCAAAAAAAAAAACCTAAGAAGTGCTTCTGGATAATACAGACTTTTATTCAGTCACTTTCAAAAAAAAATTTATAAAATATTGTCAGAATACCTAAATAAAATACTGTGACCTAATCTAGAGTCCAGAAAATGATGTGTTACCCTCAGAATGCATATGATAATTGACGTGGTTTGGTTCTGTGAAGGAGGGAGAGTCTTTCAGTTAAACTTTTCTTTCTGATAAACCTGTAGCAAGATAGATCTCTTTGATAATTTGCTTAGCTTCTTCAGCTTTTAAAGCCTTGTGAAAAAGCAAAATATTTGAAAATATTCCTGGCTTTAAACCTATTCTCGCTTTCTGGATGTGAGTCATCTCACTAGTAGTTTAGGTTATTCTGCCCCATATGTAAAATGCCTATATTTCCACTGTAATTTCCTGACATGTTTGCCTGCTCTCCGCACCTCCCCCACCCCCCTGCCCCTTGATTGGTATCAGAGGCCAAAAAGAGTGCAATGATTAATTTCTTTTCAAATTTAAAAGACATTATGATATTTTTAATTTGCTTTACAAATTTCACTTCAGTGTTTTTATTTAATATAGTACATGACATTGTCAAGTTTTGTGGTTTTTTTGGCATGCTTTGGTGTGTATTATTCAATTTTTTAAATTATTTTTTACTATAACCAGGAACTTTATTCTGCTTTTGTCAAAGCAGGTTTTTTATCCTCTAGCAGTACTTCTACTGAGTTGAGTATTACAGTTTATTACTGTTGACACTTATTAAGAATGTTGTACAAAGATAAAAAGGCAAGAAAACCTCACAGACCATAGGTATTTTTGCTTGCATCTATTAGAATAAGTCTAAAAGATAATTGTGGTGCCTTTATAATGTTAGGAGAATTCCCAAGAATGTTCCCTGAATTAATAAGTTGACAGGTTTAAAAGCCACTGGAGGAAATACTATTTCCTATGTGTAATTAAACAGTAAAATTTGGGAGATGATGATGTTCAGGCCAAACATACTAAAGGCTCAGAAAAGGATTGTAAATCTCCACAGACAGTGGGAACATTGGAGTTAACAAGGTTAACATCCCTTCAGAGTTTAACTGAATGGATCAAATACATTGTTTTGACAAAACCTAAGAGAAGGGAGTTATTGGATCTACAGTTGAAAAATCAGGGAAGTATACTCTTACACCAAATGGGGGGGCAGGGCAATTAAAAGGCTATAGCCTGCAGGGACAAATTTAATTTATTTTTTTTTACAGGTGGAGCTTACTGCTTAACCTTTTTTAAGTTTTGAAATCTCTCTCATCTCACATGGGTGATATAAGTGTACCATCTTAATTTTTCAAAGGAAGTGGAGACACTAAAGATTTTTGTTTAGAACAGCAAGTAGGTGTCTAAAA
The DNA here is from genome assembly GCA_026212715.1 of Elanus axillaris. Classification (NCBI taxonomy): domain Eukaryota; kingdom Metazoa; phylum Chordata; class Aves; order Accipitriformes; family Accipitridae; genus Elanus; species Elanus axillaris. Next base: position 23,885,595 of record JANZLQ010000008.1, read on the forward strand.
GGCAATATGGAACTAAATTTCATCTTTGTTTGAGTGAGTGCTTTACAGAAATTTGCATGAATGCTTAAACACTTAACAGCACCAGGCATTTCAGTGTCTCTTATTAGCAGCATGAATTCTAGTATGAAGGACAGCAAAGTAACTGCTTTTGCTCTTATGACTATGGAGACAGGGGATGCTTCTTTGTAGCTTATACGTAACTTACTAACAAAACTTGCCAAAGAAATTGGAGACATCCAGTTTTTTTTTCACTTTTCAGTCTTAAAGAGATCTAATACCATGCTTTTGAAAGTAGAATCAGCGAACTATTCACTAGTCTCAATTTGGAAACAGTCCTTGACTATATCCTAAAGCTTTGCCTCTAAAACCAGAAAGATTAGAAGTTGAAAATAATTCTGTAGCCAAGTGATGGCATACAAAGAATGAGCTGGTTTCCACTCTGTTGAAGGGTCTGCTTATGCACTCTTTTCATTGAAGTCATTGTGTAAGAAGAGGTATCTAGTTGTGGAAGCAGGGACCAGAATGTTCAATGATGCTTTAAGTGAATTTTATTCTGATTAAGTAAAATCAGATTGAAGTACTCAAATGTTCACTTGGTGCATTTTGCCAGCTGATGTGCCAAAAGTATTTCAGTGTTGATCCAAAAGAGGAAGTCTTATGTCTATGTAAATAATCCATTGGGGAATTTCTACTGGAAAAAGGAATACAGAACAGTATAGAATAGATTTGAAGCTTTAGCATGTGTTTGTACAGAAGTTATAAATGATGTTGATTCTGAATGGGTATTGAAGCAATTGAAATAACTGAAGATGTTATGGGGGTATGAAAGAAACTGCTGCAAGAATAAAGTAGTATATGAAGGTCTAGCGTCAGAGTGTAGGAAAAATAGTGAGTAGTAACATGGAGCAAAGACTATATATGGAGAAAAAAATCAGTCTTGTTGAGGATGTCCAGAGACATGTCCTTGAACCATGGAATTTTTTAGTTTGGAAGGGACCTCTGAAGGTCACCTGGTCCAATCACTTTCATAAAAGGACCAGTCTAGTTCATGTTGCCTGGGGCTTTGTCCACCTGAGTTTGAGATATCCCTAAAGAGGGAGATGTATGGATGGACAACTTGTTCCTGTGATCGTCACCATTCTGGTGAATTTTTTTTCATAACATCTTCTTGGAATATCTCTTATTTCAACTTGTGTTTGTCACCCCTTGCTCTTTGTGCGCCTCTGAGAAGAATCTGGTTCCCTCTTATTTGTAGCCTTCTGTTAGGTAATTTGAGACAGCAGTGAGAGTTCCCTTACCCTTTATCCTTCTCAAGACTGACATCTCTCTCAGCCTTTCTGTTTGCATCTTGTGTTTCAGCCCTCTAATCATCTCGATGATTTTCCATTGTACTCATTCCAATATATCTATATTTTTCTTGAAGTGGGGAACCCCAAACTGAAAAAGTACTCCAGATAATTCTCCCTGACAGAGAAAGGGAGTAGAGGGAAATAATCACTTCTTTGAGCTGCTGACAACTGTCTTGGTAACTTATTGGAGGAAATGTTTTCACTGTGCTGCTTGTTTAATAATAATGATGGTGATGGTGATAATGATGAGTCCATGTAAGGGCTGTGGGTGGTATAGGGTATTTTCTCTTCATTCTTTTACTTGTTATAAAGCTGGTTTGGTCACTTGCCAGGAATTGAACCATTTTGTGAAACCAATGTGTGTTATAAAAATTAAAACTTTGAGCTGAAACATTAAGAAGTATCAATGCATCAACTGCTGATGGTATTCTTGTAGCAACTTACTGAAGACAAAGTGTGATTTATTTATTGGCTCAGAATTTATTCTTGTCTCAGAATAAATTTGTAATCTTAAAGAAATGTAAGATTATATTTATGAAAGAAGTAGGCAAGGGCATAATGGAAAACTAACTCCTTTGTCATAAAAACCATATAGATTTACTGCTACACAGGGAATGTGGGAGGAGAATATTAGTTTGGAATCTGGAAATACAGCTCAGTGTGTGCATGGAATATTTTCAATGTGTGAATACTTAAGAAAAGATTTGATTGTGACTGAAAAGTGTACATACATTTAAAATATTTGCAAGAAAACATAAGAGTTTATTCTGAGATGCTCCAAGAGAGAAACAAACAAAAGATTCTGGAACCCTCAAATCATTAGCTTTGTGTCAGCAGCTAAAAGAATAAAAGTAAGGAGTGAAATCACTGCCTTAAAAACATCAGTGTGGAAGTAAGGTATGCTCCATGTCTCTTTTCCTGGCTTGTGGGGGAGAAAAAAAAAGTAATTGAAAAGTTCTGAAAATAAGATGATGAATGTGAATGGTTTGCATGAATAATCTTTGGTTTTCTGATAACTTTTTAAAGGCATGAAGAAGGATTGGTATGAAGGGTAGTCAGAGACTTGAAAGAGAAAGAAATAATAAGAAATATCAAGTGTTTAAGATGTATCAGGATTATACTCATGGTTGCATATCAATGAGGAAAATATGTGAAAAGCCGTTTTGGCAACAATGGTATCAAAGGAATCTCATACTATAATTCTTTGAAAACATTAAACTGAATATAAGAGTTAACTTTAACTGGTATGTGAAATACTGAGTAGCAGAGCTGGAGCAAACCTTGTAAGTGCTTTTATATCATCTTAAGCCTAAGAGATAAGATGAACATACAAAAATGCTCATTATCAAATGACAACTGCTTTATAATAGATGTGTTGGAAGCCTGATGGAAAGAGAATAATCACTGGTGTATGATGTTAATGTGCTGCCAACTTAGCTAAATGATTAGATGTACAGGCAGGGGAGTGGCACTTTGCATAAAAGACAGCATGAAGTGTAGCAGCATGAAAATCTTGTGGAGGGAGAAGCAGCCTACTGTGCAAAACCTTGTGAATGGAAATTCCTTCTAATAATATAATATTATACCATATCGATAGCTCTCAGATCAGATGATATTTGTGATGAGAAAATGTTAATTGAGGTTAGAGAAGCTGCAAATTTTGTGGCAATACAGTGGGAGATTTAACTACTCGCATATGAGTTGAGTCGGTTCCTCATCAGGATGTTAGGAGAAGGTAAAAGCTTTGGGTGCAACAAATGACTGTTTCCAATATTCCCATAACCAATATGAAAAGGAACTGCTCTGGGAATGGGCTTGAGTCATTCACAGGACCTAGGAGGTCAGAGTAGGAGAGGAGAGAATGATCACTATCTTAATGATGTACCAGGAGAGAATAATCCAACTAATCTATTATACAAGTATTGAACTTCAGGGCAGGGAACTGAATGAAAGATGCAGATGGTCAACCAAGCAAGATACCCCTGCCTACTAGCAACCCAGAGGCTATTCTGCAAATGCCATCTTAAAGATATGAGTAAACTTTTTATTGTAATTCAGAAAAAGTCCAACTAAAGCTATGGGGTAAAAAATGCCTGTGACTTGATAGGAAAGTTAAAGACAGTATCGCAAGGAAAAGAATAACATTAAAAACGTGGAAGGCTTGCGCAAGTGAAGATAAGAGGAGAACTCATTAAATGTAGCTAAATAAATGTAAACAGGACATTCTTCACATATTCTTTTATAAATATGAATTTCTTGCAAAGGATCCTTCAGCTGATATTGAAAAGTGTACTTAATTTTTTGAAAATTAAGTTAGCCAGGGAATTGGTGGGACCACTTGGTGACAACTTCTAAAGTTCAGCAGGTTCAAAGAACAGTAGACAAATTCAGGTGTAATAGGCCCACAAGATATAGGGAAAGCATGTATTTGTAGGAAGAGGAGCTTCCTCTTTTGGGAACTGTGGTGGGTTGACCATGGCTGGATGCCAGGTGTCCACCAAAGCTGCTCTATAACTCCCCACACCCCCTTAGCTGGACAGGGGAGAGAAAAAAAAAAAATAACAAAGGGCTTGTGGGTCAAGATAAAGACAGGAGAGATCATTCACTAATCACCGTCACGGGGAAAACAGTCTCGGCTTGGGGAAATTAACTCAATTTATTACAAATCAAAACAGAGTAGGGTAATGAGAAATAAAACCAGATCTCAC
>JANZLQ010000008.1:23889751-23906873 GCA_026212715.1 Elanus axillaris
CCACTGTTTCTTTCTGGTCCCCAACTTTTTTTTCCTTCTTAAAATGTTATCACATAGGTGTTACCACTATCGCTGATTGGCTCAGCCTTGGCTGGCGGCGGGTCCATCTTAGTACTAGCTGGTATTGGCTCTATCGGATAAAGGGGAAGCTTCCAGCAGCTTCTCACAGAAGCCACCCCTGTAACACCGCCCCTCCCCCGCTACCAAAACCTTGCCACAGAAACCCAATACAGGAAGTAAGGAAAATGGATTATAAGTAGTGATAAGGCTGGCTTAGTGTCTTATTACTTAAAAAGACACTTCTTACTGCAGCTCTTCGAGATAGAGTGCTGGGCTAGAGGGATCACTGGGCAGACCTAGTAGGGCATTTATTAGGTTAGTAATCATGGAGTAGGGCATTTATTAGGTTAGTAATCATGGATGTAAGAGTACCTGTAGAGTGGCTTCAACCTACTATGTTTAAGACTTACAGTGCTGAAATAAGGTAAGTTGTAATGTGCAAATGCTTGGTCTTGTCACTTATAGAAGGGAGAAGTGTACTTAGTTTGTGGAGATACTTTGAAGAGACCTGGTGTGGAGAAGATATAGCAATAAATTGGTGGAAGTCTGTGAATAAGTGTAATTAAAGTAGTGAGACTGTAGTAGTTAGGCTTAATATGGGATATGCGTTCAGGATAACTCGAGAGAGAACCAGCTGCATGTTGCTTAAAGTCATCCTTTGGGTGGTTGAAGTGGTTTGCCAAAGGTGATTCCAGGACTTAGGAGGCTGTATGGAGTGTACAAGAAAACAACCTCTGACCAAAAAGAAGTCTTTGAAAGCATTTAAATACAAACTGAAAATTTGTTTCATGTATGCAAAATACAGGAAAAGTAGTAGTTTTCTGAAATACATGTTTTATAACTAGTATGCTGTGTTTATAAATATCCTATTAATAAGTTTATTTGACTTGATCCAACAATATTCTTTTACATAACTGTTATGTTTAAAGTGTTTAAGTCCAAATGAGGATTAGAAATTGCAGATCAAACATACCAGAAATCTAAATTCTTCATTATTTTTAGCTATGCAGATAATGCTGTTAATGGGAGATGGTATGGAAAATTAGAAATTTACTCTTCTTCCTTTTCTAGATATAAAAGGGAACTGATCTACTAAACTTGAGAGAGAAAGATTGCGTGGTCTCTCTCTATTTTTATTTTTTTAATCAACTGGAACAGATTTTTATCTAATCTTATTGGAGATGACAGTGTCTGATCGCACCACACCAGAGTTCCTGCCAGACTTGATTATTCAGAAATAAAGCACTTCTGTGGGAGTTCTATCTCTGTTGGCACTTGTCTTGAAAAGGTCAATATAGTTCTCTCTCTTTTTTTTACTTTCTTTTTTTTTTCTCCCCTGTATACTCTGTAAGAAAAACCATCAGGGCCTAAGCTGCTATGGTGCCAAACAAGCCTCAAACATTTTAAAGCAGAAAAGAGAGTAAATGACAGCAAGAAGGTCAAATCAGCAATATAAATTAGTTTAGTGCTGTATTTGACATGCCACAGCCTACCCAGCATAAGCAATAGAATTTGTGGTCAAGAGTAGGATTAGGTAGACCCCAGTGTCCTTATACATTCCTCCACTGGAAGAGGTTTTACAGAGAAGTTGCTCCAAACTGTACTACTTATGTAATAACAAACCTGTAAGACTGCAAACAAGATAGTTTAGTAACTTCTGTTAATAATATAGCACTAAGACTTGTGTTACATTTTAATGTAACTGTGTACAAGTGGAAGTAAAACCTGCTATGTGTTTCAGTTTGGCTGCCTTGCAATATCACCTGAACTACCCTTTAAACCAAAATTATTCTAAAAGATTTTTGCATATAATTTGAAAAAGGCAAAATAGTTTCTTTCTGAAGAATGCAGGAATAAGTTATAGGATTTTACGAGGGACAGCAACTGATCACTTTTATGAAGCACAGAAATGTCAGTGGTATCTTGCAATTTCAGTATGTCATCTTTCCATTGAGGGAAGAGGTGGTATATTTACTGTTGTGTTAGTAGTAAATAGATTCGCTGTTTCTGTTCTTAATAGATAGGATGATCTCGGCTCTTACCTTGTTTTGGTATTTGCATCAAATATATTTGTTATATACAGATTGACATATATATATAAATCAATAAATGAATATAATTCTGTGGTGGGTTGACCTTGGCTAGCTGCCAGATGCCCACCCAGCTGCTCTCTAATAAAATGGAAAAGCTCATGCATTGAGTTAAAGGCAGGGAGATCACTTACCAATTACTGTCACAGGCAAAACAGACCCAATCTGGAGAAAATTAATTTAACATTTATTTTTTCTAATATCCTATCACAAACAGGAGAAACTTTCAGTCATTCAGACTGTTAAATGTATTTACAGAAGTGGGATGTGAATAACTCCTAAAACCTGACTTTCATGTCCAGATAACTCCATGAATACATGGCAAACAAAAAAATGGAAAACCCAAAGAGGACATTAACATACCAATGGTTGGAATAGTCTGACAATATTTTTCTAGTTTGATTCTTTTTGAAGCTATAAATCATGGCATCTTTTTCCCTTTAATCTCATCCTTTGGCAATTACTTAAGATGAATTCTCCCTTGAATTAATTATTAGCTACTGAATGACTGTGTCATCAGTACCCTAATCTGAGTACATCAGAAACAACAGTAGCATCAGATCATTATTCTGGTAGGACTGCAGAAAAGAGGCAGTCTGTCACGAGTTGTTGTAAATACATTTAGAAAAACTTTTGTTGCTAGAAAGGGTACTTTGACTTGTATGTGCAGCTAGGAAATACTTTGTCAGATAGTGAAGGGGTATTGTTGAAGAGTTTGTTACAGCACTTTTAAGTAGCTACCTAAGCATGGTATTGATTTTACCTTAATTTTAATTTATTTCAACTCGCTCTAACTTAGCTTTTTGCTTTATGGCAGAGTGGCAGTATGTATTATTATTAGGTGATTGGTTCTCACCTTCTACACACAGACTATTTATTATTTTCTGTTGGCTTCAAAACAGATTGAGTGCTTTCCTTTCTCCTCAGTGAAGTGCCTTGAAGGAGTAGTTCCTGTAGTTCACCTTTACCTTTTTCTTTCAAACAAGTGATTTTTTTTTATAAGTTGATTTCTACCCAAAATCCAGTATTAGTTTGCAGTCAACTCATGTTTGATGAAAATGACAGTATATTCAGGCTAACAAAAGCATTCCACTCCTATTTCACAACACTCTGGTAGGAAAAGCCTTCAAGGGCTTGATGTTTTAGGAGCAACAAGAATGTTCCTTTATTGATTTCTAGTGGAGAATGTTTCTACAATGTGACTAAGTAAAATCTTAGAGGCTATAGATATTATTTTCATGTATCCAGAGAGGGGAAGAAGTCTGCTCATTATCCTAAATCCTAAACCATAAATACCAATGGAATGGAAACATGGGTTTGGAACTTAAAATGTAAGTTAAAGGGGGTCATCACAGTGCCCCTGCTCAGTCTAATAATTTTGTTTATTTAATGGCAAATACTCACTTTAACAACTTAAGCATTTGTCCCTATGCCAGCAAGGATCTTGCAAGAATTAATTTGCTGATATTTGTATTACACAGAGGTAGCAAACTCTATACACCTACTAAACACCTATTTTCATGGGTTTTACCTCCTTTTTAGTTTTCTTACATGTTTATGCATGAAGTGCTTTTGATGAATTCCTAAACTAATGTTACAAGCATTTAAATCTGACTAAAGGTAACACTATATTTGAGTGCAATAAAATCTTCATTACATCAGTGCTTTTACTGTAGCCTTTTTTCTTTGTGAGCTGAGAAAAATAATTTACATGCAAGAAAAGAAATGTTTAACAAACCTTATTTGGCAAACCTTCAAATTCACTGTTGATGAAAATTATTAGCATTTAAATTTCTGAGTGCTACTTTTTGTCCGTTAGAAAATCTACCATTTATTTTCTCAGTGAATGGCTTGATTCAGAGAAAATTCATTTCAAGGACAATTAATTTTTAAAAAAACAAACAAAAAAGATCAAACAAGGGGATTTTGTGTTAATGGAGCAGTGACTTCCAATTAGGCAGCTGTTAGACAGTACTTGGGTGGACACTGGTATGCCATACAGACTATAGCAACATGTTTGGCAGAGCCTTTGGTTCCATTTGCATGTGATCTGGTTCTGCTGGAACAGTATTTTAATTTATTTATATACAAAAAGTGGTTATAGACATCTTTCCTTACCCACTATGATTACGTATTCCTCTTCACTACTAGCTCTGTAAATATGATCAGACCTTATCTAATAGTCTTAATTAAGTGGGGTCTTGTATAAAAAACAGTAAGTTGATTACTTCATGTGAACATTTGAGAAACAGACTTCCATTGTAGGCTTCTGTTCTCCTCTACGTGATCTCTACATGATAAATTTCTCATACAGTTTCTTCATTCTACATACATTCTCCTAGTCTGTAAATAACTTGCCTTGATAGTTTCCTAACAGACTTTCAATATATTTTATGAAACAAACATCACTATAAAGGATGTATATTCTGTAGATGGGGGTTCCCCCTCCCGTTGATAGCAATCAGGTTCTGCAGGTTATGTAAGGATGGAGAGAACTTAATTGATCTGAAATGGTAGGATTTTTTGCAGGAGTTAAATTGGAATTTTAACAAAGTATTATTTTACATAGGATATAATCTAGTTCAGCATTCTGAAAACTTTCCTACTAGGACAGGATGTGTTTGCATGATGATGATTATTATTATTATTGGCTGATACAATAGTTAAATATTTACAGTTAAATAGTAGTTGTGTTTTCTGGGTCATTCTTCTTCTGGGTCAATTGGCTGCTTTCAGTTTCATTTAAATTAAGAGAGTGAAGACACTGGACGACATAACCTGTAGCTTTTAACAACCTTGTATTTCTGTTTTATGGCTTTGCTTCCCCGCTCTTCCTATTTTTACAAGTTAGTGGGGCTCTACTTTTTCTTTTTAACTCACAAGGTAGTTCTTCTACAGCCTTACCGCTAACAGCACCACTAACAGCACCTGAGTAATGAAACTTAGAAACCTTATCTGCTCTGTTACTCAGCTTAAGAGTTGTAAAGACTAAATGTTTCCTGCTGTGCAATCCGACTTGTCCTTTGATAGAGAAATAACTCTTCCTAAAATTCTAAATGCATATGTATAGCTGGCAAGGGTAGAAAGTTAGAAAGAGCCTGATTAGAGTGACTGCTTATCTTCGCAGTTCCTTGATCATGGGGCGCAATGCCTTGTGGCACTTAAAATTTGGCTGAATTGTACTTGATATATGTGCAGCAGAATGTTGGTTTTTGTTGCTGGCATTTCAGTGTAAGAACTCAAAGTATTGGGTCATCTATTTGAAACAGTTGGAAGATGGAAAAAGCAACTAAATGTTCAGCAAGATTGTTTGAATGAAAGCTGCTATTAAAGCTGACAAAATGGAGGGTAGGTATAATTGGAATGCGTGACGAGAAACTGGGATTCAAAGCTCAGTTGCACATTGCAGGAGAAATCTTGGCATGTGGAGTTACAGATCTATAATTCTGCTGTGAAAAGAAACAAAGCTGGACAGATCTAGCTAAAAACAAACCCACTTAGATCATCCTAACTGCAAAAAGCCAAGAGAGAAAGTTTATTGTCGATAGTAATCTAGTGGTATGAACAAAATTGCTCTTTTAATGCTCTATAGAAGAGAAACACTAGTGATAAATGGAGGATTGGACTCGGTCAAACTTGAAAAAGGGGAAGATAGAATCCATTTGCTGCTACCTATTGACTTTCAGAATGTACCTGTGAGTTTTCCTTATTCAGCAAAATAATGTAAGAGGTAGTGAGCAAGCATGGAGAAATGGTGAGTTAAGCTGTGCTGTGCTGTGTGGATGCATGCTTCATAATAAATATAAGGAATCTGAACCACTTGAACGGAAATAGTTTTTTTGAGAACAGAATACCTGTATGCACTGGAAGCAGGCAGTTCTGATCTTCAGATTACTGTTGCTGAGAGAACCTCGGAGTATGGACCAATCCTCGAAAGTATGAAGCATATTTAGGACTAAATAAAAGCCTTCCTGAAACAAACAGTGGCAAAAATAAGTCAGTATGAAAAGAATAAGAGAAATTAAGGACAAAGGGTGTCTCATGCCAAGGGGCTATTGTGCCTCTGATTTGTCAAAAAAATACTGTGATTCATTTTGCTAGAACTTGTGCCTACCTCTATGATGAAATGAAAATTATATTATGCTTAACTTCCTTTAAAAATAATAACAAAAAATTGTTCAATTGTACCACTGTCAGTGTTTGTTCTGGACTGTCTATATAGCTGTTGGTACTTATGAGACTCCAGTCTCTGAAGAATAGGCTTATTCTTTGATGACCAGTTGGACTTTTCTGTTTACTCAGGAAATATTCATATTTAGTCTTTTGGGGGGTGTGGGGGTGGAAAGTCATATAGATTTAATCAAAGTATAATTCTGCTGCAAGCACATTTACAGATAATGATGCTTCCGATAGTTGTATATTCAGGTCAATTAGAATTAATACTTTGTTACTGTGTACAAGTAGAACTAATAAATAATTTTGATTCATATGAGATTAGACTAATTCCTCAAAAGTCAGAAGGTCTAGTGACTAGGTAGTCAGCTGTTATGCATATGTAAATGTAATGGGAAGAGAGGGATGAAATCTGTTCTACAGCATTTAGAGATGTTAATGTAATCAATATGGAAAGGACTAAAACTGATGAAAAGCAGACTTATTTTTCCCTTCTTATCTTTCTCCAGCATTTAAAAATCTGAGGCCAATACAAAGATGTGTGACCAGATAGTGAAGAAATACTATTATTATTGTTGTATGATAAATTCTATTTTTCTTTCTAAAAGAGGTATAGAATAACTGAATCTTCATACTAGACTGATTATTCAGAATCTCTATAATAGAATAATCTATCTCATTTTCAGTCTCACAAAACTACAGCACAGACTTTGAGAGCAGGAGTTCAAGAAGCTTTAATGATACGAATTTTGTTTGCCTAAATTGCTGAAGGAACGAAAAGTTTTCTGGACAAAGTTTTAAATGCATGGTAATTAGAAAGTCTTCTAATATTTAGTCTAAAACTGTATTCGCAGTATTTGTCTGATATGCCAGCTTTCATCGTTATGTTAGATTTTCTAGTATCTGTTTTTAATGCAGAAATATATACTTTTTTTAAGATATGAGAAGAAAATTTGCAGTGCGGTTACACTCAGTTTTATAGTATGGTGTGGTACTTGTGTTCTGTAGATAAGAATTCACTTGTGGTTTCATCATCACCATCTTTTAGTCCCTGTCAAATAGTATGTGGGATACAACAGCATTTCAGTGAGAATGAATGCTGCAGTTCTCTCCCACTTGCTTTTTAATATAACATTCTGAAATGTTGTATCTTAAAGCTTGCTTGCAATGGATGCTTTGTCAGTTTGAATCTCTTTCTCTGTTTACGATTGGCTGATCACTTCATTCCTTAATGTACCACAAGAGTGTGTCATAGTACAGTAAATGATCTGTATTACTGAAATCTGTTACAGATTTGGTGGAGAAAACTAAGAAATACAACCTTTGGAAGTAATATACGTTGTACTTCTGTAATAATGCTGAAGCAATTTGGTTCTGTAATTGGAAGATACATAGGCATACTTTCAACTCGAAGACTTTTGGCACTGTTTTGGAGAAGTGAGGTCAATGTTATTTCCTGCAAGTTTGTATTTTTGGTTAGCAAGTGGTATCTTCTAACCTAGAACCTAGTTTTCTTGTTGATTCCTGCTTCTGTCAGTTTTTTATATTTATCTTTCATATTAGCAAAATCTTTTAACAGAATATTTTTATTTAAAGAAAATTGTAGCATTTTGTTAGCTATTTATGTAGAACAGTAAACTGAATATTAAAACTTTGAGTATATTTAGATATTTCTAAGCACTTAGGCTGTGAATTAATAGAAAAAGTTCTTCTGTGGGTTAGAAATCATGTACCTCAATTACTAAATTTACTTCACTCTTTTCATTTTTTTTTATGGTAATGATTAAAAGCTTTTAATGTGCAAATTATGAAATACTGTTCTAAGACGAGAACACTGATGTGTTCTTGGAAAATTGTGCTGTGGATTCCAACATAGTCTCCAGTTATACTTTCTGGTTCTGAGGAAAAAGGTGACTTACACGTGTTTAATGTGCATGCTGTTTTTAAGCTTACAGAAGTTGGAACTTTTTTGTCTTTTTTTTAATAATTATGTTTGTGTATTAACTAAACAAGTGTGTTTTATTTCAGATTAACATTTCAGGATTTATTTCAAATTTGAGAGTTGAGAACTAGAACCCTCATTACATTTTATTTTACTGCACTTCTTATGCCATTTAATAGAAATAAATAGCCTGTGCCTTCTTGTGGGGTTTATGGTACTCTGTTTTTGAATAAGGTATGTATATTTATTTGTTTGAAAGGCTATATTTAGACAGTGTTTCATTAAGGAATCTATGCCATTTTATTGTTATTAGTTATTTAATTTACTTTCAGTTTTCACAGAAAACTTGCTCTTGGCTCCAGCTGTTGTTCATACCTGTGATGTTATGAGCAATCGTGAAAAATATGCTCTAAAATATGGGGAAACTTATGCAAAGGGAAAGTACAGTACAATTGCAAACATGGAAAACAATGAAGTTTCTTGGAAGTATTTTTATCAGTTGGTTTTGTATTTCTGAATACAGCAAGTGAAGATAAGCAGTAGTTAAAAAATCACCGGAAGATAGTATTTAAGTTAGATTATAAAGTATATTAATGTAGATTTCTAAAAAGAGATGGGGAAGCAAGGAGTATTTGCACAAAATCAGCCTGTAGATATAGGACAGCAATGCTAGTCTAAGCTTCCTTTGAGAATGAAATAGATGCTTCTTGTTTTAATATTTTAGTTCTGGTACTACAATATATCAGACTTGCAGTAATCAAGCAGGTTTTACTGCTTTTAGTATATAACCAATTTTTCACACTGATTTCATTGGAGAAAAAAGATCTAAGCTGCTTGCATCTTTCAAAGAGTTGGAAAGGTGCACTACTATCAGAACCAGCACTGAGAACACTATATGTTACTTTTCCCCCTTTTAAATTTATTTTTTTTAAATCTGGAAAGAGGAGACTTTGGCATTTTCTGTAACTAACTGTATCAACATAAAACCTTCTCTCTGTGTTATTTTCAGATATTCATTGAAAAATATATTAATATCAATCAATCAGGGAAGTTCTAATGGCCTGTTTCCCATACAGATTGCTATTTAAAAATACTGTTTTCTGCTGTTTAATAAGTCTTTAACAGGAAGAAACTATAGCTTTTATCTATTGAGCATTGTACATGAGAGTCCCTGTACCCCAAAGAAAAGAAAATAATTTGCCACCTGAATAATCTGGTTTCTAGAGGTATGGGATGCAGTTTCCTCATACTGTAGAACACCTTCATGAGTATATTATGAATACAGAAATTTTACCTGTTATAGTTTGTAGTTTAATGATTTTCTGATAAATGAACTTGTGCCTACAGTTACTGGATGGTACTTGCTTTCTTTTTTGCTTTGTTAGTTTTCTTCTCTTTTAAGGCTTTCTTCAAGAGAAGCAGAACTTTTATAGACATTCTGTAAGTTCATAAAATTAAATAAATGATCATTGACTCATTTTGTGTGTTTTTCTCAGTACTTTTTGTTAGTTTTTTTTCTGTATTAGACCTGTCCAATAGTTAAAATGGGCACTCTTCTGAACAGCCTTGAATAATTGGCTTATTACAGCGTATATTAAAGCATATAATCTAAATGAAGGTATGCTCCATTTGCCTTTACTTGCAGTCTCATTATGGCTTGAGACTACAGGAATTTAGTGTTTAATAAGATGAGCACAGGGATTCTTAACGGTATAACTCACATGCTTAGACAGTATACCCCATAATAGTGTAATCTTTTGCTTGACACACAATGCACTGAAACTTCTAAAACCTCATTAAGTATTCCTAATGTCCTATTTCGAACACTGTTAATAGACTAGGCAACCTTGAAATGTGTGATCTTAAAATTTGATGTAAACCGTAGTGTGTTAAGTAGAAACTTCCTAAACTAGAATGTGTTGGTAAATCCAGTTGTTTCCACCCTGAGTGTATAGAGTCAGCCAGATCTCTTGGCCTATAGAAGGCTTATAGCAATGCCTTTTCTGATCTGTTAAACACCCATAAACCCCAAGGAAAATAAAAGAACCCCCGCCCCCCCAAACCAACCTGCCTTCCCTTGCCCTCTGGAATATTTTGTCTCTTTCACTAGCTAATTTTCTAACATTATTTAAAGAGGTACTTTGGAAGTAAATTGAAATTATTTATCAGACACTCTAGCAAAAATTAAGACAGAGTCCTTAAGATTAATTTCTGATGTTTAAAATTTTAAGCCAGCCTAAATTGTATGAACTGGCATCTAAAACCAATTGGTTATTTAAATATTTTTGGCAATATTATTCAAGACATCAGGAAGAGGAGGTCAAGGTGGGAAATCAGGTTTGGGAGACTGAATTATGTTGTAATTTTCTACTGAGATTCGACATACTTTTCAAGTCTTTGAGACAGTTTTTGGTCATGCAAAACTGATGACTTAAATCTGAACATGTTCACAAAACTGAGTTAAGAGTACAATACTGGTGATTATGCTAGGCCCCAAAATTGTGGCATATTTTTGGGGTGTGAAACATCAAATCTGGAACTCATTCTGTATGTTAGATCATGGACTTGTTCTTATCAGTTTTGAAGTAGAAGCCCTTCTGGAATTAATATCTGTCTTAATATCTTTTGCTAAATGCTGTAATATTCTTCAATTAAAAGCAAAGTAATTCTCCCAGCCGCCCCTCCAATAACTGCTAGATCAGGAAGAGGTTTTGTGATAGCTACTAAGACCAAGAATTTTCTTGCTCTTTTTTGCTGAATATCTTGGGCATTGTGATCAATGTTTGACCTTTACATCTAAATAAAATAGTCTAAATTTAGACTCTTCATTTATTGCTTTTGTATGGTACCTTTTTAGCTTTTTTCATTAATGCATTGTTATAGGAATTGTTTTAATTTTTGCTGCTGGATCCTATTTTGATGTCAAGACATTGTGGTTTGAGATCAGCTTGAGGGCCCTCTTTTTCAATAGTATCTTCCTTCTTTCTTCATTTGATTTGGATTTTGGTGTCAATGTAATGTTTATGTGCTGTATAAGAGAATAGAGACTCTGGTTCACCCTACAGGCACCAAAATGTAATTTCAAAAGGGAGTACTGAAATTTTGGAGAAGAAAATAGCTTCCTATTTAAAAAAAAACCCAACAAATAAACATACCCCCAAAAAACAGATAGGATAAGTGACCCCTTCAATTTAAAGAGCATCTCAGAAACTGATTGTTAGTGTTTGATCTGAAGTCCTCAAGCTGTTGTCAGAAAGTTACTTTTGATAAACAGTTAATAAATTCCATTTGCAAAATATGTAAAGCTATTAATCTAGCTTATTGAGGAGTTACAATACAGATGTGTGCAAGGCAGTTCTTAAATAAGAATAAACTTTTTTCCACAGAACTTGGACTATGTTGTCTATATTCACCTATCAGCAAGTTAATGCTGTTGATAATACCTGGATTTATTTATTAAATATGGCAACTCAATCTGCATGAGGATTTTGTGTGACCTTGACTGACACTGGCTTTAGTTATAGAGCTGTATAACTTGTTTATCCTATAAGTACTCCATTGTGCTCTAGAGATTTGATGTTCATTAAGAATTGTTTATTACACTTAAAAATTAATGAATTTGTTATTTGTTGGTTGCTAGCTAGTTTGAAAGATATATTAGTGCTGCATTCAGTAAGTTAATATTCTGCTTTGTTCAACTTTTTCTCGGAAACTATTTTGACATATTTTTATCAAATGTAATGTTCCATTGTGTAACTGAGAGCTCACCTGTAATGTGATTGCTACATACATATATTTAAGCTTCATATGCCACATCAAGTTCTTTCACAGAGATTTTTCTTAGAAAACTGTACATATATGCAAATATAATCTGAGTTTCAGAGAGAAAAGATACTCCCCTCTTTCTTGGACATTCAAGACTAAATCTATAAGCTGCTTATGGTACAATAGCTATGGACTCACTGCGTTCCCATTGCAAACGGTCTGCTTTCTCCTGTTTGTATGGTATCTATTTCCACAGTGCTAAGTAGTGTAGTTTAATTAAGGTGGAATATAACTTTCTTTTAGGGAGACAGATACATGAAATATGAACATTCGCTTATAAGAGCAAACAAAACTTTTTTTTTTCTTTTGAATTTGCCATAGTCATGCTTGTATTTTTCTCTAATTGCTATTTTCTGTTTATATGGGAGGGGTGGTTCTGAAGCAAAGTTACGCTTTATGAAACCACATTCTGTGCACTAGAATAAATCTTAGGACTTACATAGCCACTAAATTTGAACTGTTGTAATTGTAACATTTATTGTTCACCTCTGTTTTCTTAATTCTAGCTTACTTAAAACCTCAGTCTCTTACTATGAGGAGATTATATGTACTGGTAAGAATAGGTAGATCAAAATTATAACATGCGATTCACTGTTGCTATTTGATCTGAGACTAATATGTAAATATGATAGTTCAGTTACTTAAGTCTAACATGGTAAATTTGCTGAGTTTTAGCATTTGTTTAAATCTGCCTGATCATTTAATGGCTGAGATCATTTAAGATAAATCCTAAAATAAAACAGTAAAACACTTTTGTCACCATAGATCTTAAGGGATTCGAAGTAAATGAAATGTTAATTATTGAATAATGATTATGTCACATCAATGTAATATGATTTTGTAAATTTTATGTAAGCAATCATTTTGAAATCAGTACAATTACTCTCCTAACAAAAACTTAATGAAGATCAAGTATTATAGTTTGCACTGTCATTTTCTAATAGAAATAGTAATGGTCAGTTAAATGTCTCTGGCTCTGCACTACTTTAGATTTCTCAGTAAGTTTTCAATGTGTATTTCTGTCTTTGTATACATGATTCTTTAATTTCACATATACTATGTGAAATCAGTTTAATGTCTCACATTGTGTTCTTGCATCACATCTTTTTGTTCTGTATCCAAATACTTTTTTTAAACTATTTATGCATGCCGTTTTGACTTTCTGCTTCCTCCTGTCCTCACCATAGCAACCAGATTCTTGGATCTTTTTTCAGCCTGTATTATGGCTTGTATTATTTTGACCTTTGTATATTTAAAAAAGATTCCAAACTTTACTCATCTTACATTCTTATTAGAAACAGATCTTAACATCTTATTGAAGACCTTACTAATTCGTGGTTCTCTGTAAACCTTGTAACCTCTTGGGCTTTTGATATATAGGTATATTTGCTATGGTTTTAGAGACTATGAAGCGAAGAATCTTTTTTCCCCTCCTTCTTTGTATTAAAGTTTAGAACTGTGTTTTCAGGCTTGTTTCAAATATTTGGTTATAAATCTAATGTTTAGCATGTGTTGAAAGTAATGGCTATGCAATTTTAGATATAGATATTTTTTTCCCCAAGTCTGCAGCAGTAACAGGGTTTTTAAAAATGTATTTTCTATTATAGTTAACTTGTGGTTTTAAATATACCCACAGATAATATAGAAATACTATCTTTATACTTTCTAATGAAGCAAAGTAATCTTAAAGTATCAGTTCTCAGAATAAAATGATAAGATACTATCTTGTAGATTTCTTTAATGTATAGAAAAGGATTTTTTTTCTACGAATGGTCAGATAAAATACAGGTCACAGTTTAGAAATTATTATAGTTCTCCATAAGTATAGTATTTTGTTGTTTGTGTTTACATTAATAGGTTTGAATGTCTATTGACAAAAACATAAATTATGTCTGTGAGTGCCATGTATTGTCAGTCTACATCTATGTGTTGATTTGAAGTTAACTGGACAAAAAAAAAAGAATATATTGAATATTGAACAGCCATGTTATAATTTATTACTTGTAGCTTATGTGCTTGCATCTGTTTTCAGAAAGTAGATGCAAGAAGGCAACTCTGGATCATTTTTATGGTGAGGTGGCTTTAGTAAGTAGAATTATCATATGAAGTCTCAGTGTATTCTAGATTTCATTCAAAGTGAAAAAGCGGATTGATAGTAAGGCAAATTGCAGATGTAGAGTGCATGTCCCAGCCACTAATGGATGAATTATGTTTGTAGTGATGATCAACAATAACAAAAAGATCAACATCATAGAGCTACAATAATGTCATGGATTTGTAGTTTCAAAGCCCTATTTATGCAAGTGGATAGTGTAGAAAAACCATCCCTTCTGAATGTTTGCGTTGAGATGGTGCTGAATATTGTTTGTTTTGGAAATTGCAGTGGCACAAACTCTCCAATATTTGGGGATCTAACTTTTGAAACTTTAGTCCATCTTTTTGACTTATAACTTAGTGGCTATTTCAAATACTTGAAATTTTCTGGAAAGAAATACAGCTAGAAGAACTGGAAAGCTTTGGAAGCAGAATTTTACAGTTCTTCAGTGTCTAATACAGTACAGTTCTGGTTATCCACTATGTTAGTGTGAACTGTTTTGTAGTAGTCATAAAAAATTGAAGGCTCTACTTTGAAGTGTGAAATTGCTGTATAGCCTCCCTTCCTTCAGTTACAGAGCAGTGTAAACACAGCCGTGTTTCTGTTCAGGTTGGCTGGGCAAAAGGCATTTTGGATCCAACTGCTGAATAAGTTTGAAAAGGCAGCAGCTCCCTGTTTTCTTTCTGAGAAACAAAGGCTTAATTTTTTTTAAGTGGAAAGAAAAGGTCCAAGTTACAATTACTGTCCTGGTTTTGAATATCGATTAAACTTGTTCTTCTAAAGCCCCTCACCCCAATTACAAAATGTGACATGATAAATATTTTATGACAGTATCTCTTCTTCTGTTCTTAGCCTGAATTCAGCACCAATAAGCCAAGTTCTCTAAAGCCTGTTATTAAAAAGGAAATGGAAGACTGAACTTTTTCTTCAGAGCTTCATGGTCTGAACTATGGGCATCTCCATCCTCCCTAACAGAGGCAGACCAGTGTTACTTGGCTGCAGGCAGATTTCAGGCCACTTTATTTCCTGGAGCTGTTCAGTATTTTGTACCTCTGTGCTAGAGGCAAAGAGGGAGGGAAGGGCAGAAGAGTTGACAACCTTCAGTGACGATTACATAATGTTGGAAGTCTTAATTTCTGAAGGCAGAAACCAGAAAATTCTCCAAATTAATTCATGGTATTCTACCATTCTTCTTGCACTTGATTTAGGGTAATACTGGGCTGATAGATGCTGCCATGACACTTCTTTATGTCCTCACATGTGCAGAAGTTTTTCTTTCTTAGAGAAAGGTTCATTCATCCAGAGTGCACAGATACTATATATATTTATTTTATTTTAATTTTTTGGCAGTGTTTTTTTTCTGATGTACTTTTGTGCTGAAATAGCCTCCCCGAAGTCTGTCTAGGTAAAATTGTGGTGGGTGTATACCTTTGCATCTTTGGATTCACTTGAAGTCCAATGGAGCCCTAACAGAGAAAATAATTATAATGGGTAGATGTCATTGCATCTACCTTCTCTTTTCCATAAAACACTGTTAGCATTGACCTGTTCACAATCCCATTTTCCAGGGTAAGTATAAGAACCTTTTGAATTTACTCTCTCCACAGTAACCATTGGAAGTACAAGAACTATCGGTAAACAATGCTTAAATAGACAGTAAAGTGTTCATAAAGGGCAATTTTTTTTTTGGGGGGGGGGGGACGGGACACCCAGAAAACCAAAACTCCCAAAAATCCCAACAAGAAAAACACCCCCACTGATTAAAATGGAGGTTTCTAAATACCTCTCCATTCTTGCCTTAAGTTCGTCAGGTTAAACCAAAACGTAACAGCATGCTTGCCACCCATTTGTCATGAGTGTGTCAGATTCTGCATTGGAGAGGCCCCAGAAAGCTTCATTTGCAGAAGCAGCAGGCAGTGTTATAAGTTAAATGGGTGGGGTTTAGGATGAATTAGCATTAATTACCATATGGAGAGATCTTTATGATAATAATGTGGTTGTTGGTTGCTTCAAGCACATTTATGTTTTTATCAGCTACTCTGTTGCTCATATGTCTTAAGTCTCATACCGCTTTTGGAAGAGCGATATTTATTCTATTAAACTGCAGGGTGCTATTCCAGGTAAATGATGGTATACGGGTAGAGCATCTCATTGC
Source organism: Elanus axillaris (assembly GCA_026212715.1). NCBI lineage: Eukaryota > Metazoa > Chordata > Aves > Accipitriformes > Accipitridae > Elanus > Elanus axillaris. Next base: position 23,906,092 of record JANZLQ010000008.1, read on the forward strand.
CCACAGTATGAACATCTATATAAACAACTATTTGAGAGACAGAGATTACTTGTTGGTAATTGGAATTCATTGAGATGTTATCTGTGTGTACCTATGTAACCTCTTCATTTCTGAATTTGCGAGGATGAAAGTAATGATCATGAACCACGTTTGCATGGCAACATGCCCAACTTTGGGGAAGCACATGTAGAAAGGAACATGGTGAATTACTATGTACCTTGAGAAATGGCAGTGGCAAAAATACTATGGTATATTGGTGCCCTTATGCTAGAAACGATAACTGCACATGCATGTCTGGGTAACAGGGCTCAAAGAATTTCAGTTACTGACAACTTTTCTTTTCTCAAAGTACTACTGGCATCAGAGTTTTGATGTGCTTTTTTACTTGGTGCTGCCTTTGGGAGGTGGATGCTGCAGAAAACAATTCATTGATAAACAACTTGTTTTCAACTGTACCTGAAATCTTTCCTGCCTCCTGAAGCACACTTGGGACTGGTTGGCTGATGCAGTAAAGAAAACTAGGTCTCATGCTCTCTCTCTTTATTTTTATTTGTTTTTTTACGGATAGAATCATAAAATCATTTAGATTGGAAAAGACCTTCGAGATCATAGAGTCCAATCATCATCTATGCCCACTAAACAATGTCTTGGAGCACCTTGTCTATGCGCTTTTTGAATACCTCCAGGGATGGTGACTCAACCATCTCCCTGGGCAGCCAATTCCAATGCCTCACAACCCTCTCAGTAAAGAAGTTTTTCCTAATATCCAACCTAAACCTCCC
>JANZLQ010000008.1:23906973-23917187 GCA_026212715.1 Elanus axillaris
GGCCTTCTTGGCCACCTGGGCACACTGCTGGCTCATATTCAGCCAGCTGTCGACCAGCACCCCCAGGTCTTTCTCTGTCGGGCAGTTTCCAGCCGCTCTTCCCCAAGCCTATAGCGCTGCATGGGGTTGCTGCGACCCAAGTGCAGGACCTGACACTTGGCCTTGTTGAACTTCATATGATTGGCGTTGGCCCATTGATCCAGCCTGTCCAGATCTCTCTGCAGAGCCTTCGTACCCTCAAGCAGATCAACCCTGCCTCCCAGCTTGGTGTCATCTGCAAACTTGCTGAGGGTGCATTCAATCCCCTCGTCTAGATCATCAATAAAGATATTAGCAGAACCGGCCCCAACACCGAGCCCTGGGGAACACCACTTGTGTCTGGCCACCAACTGGATTTAACTCCATTCACCACAACCCTCTGGGCTTGTCCGTCCAGCCAGTTTTTCACCCTGCGTACACTTGTTTAAGCCATGTGACAACAGCTTCTCAAGGACTATGCCATGAGAGACAGTGTCAAATCCACAAGGCGGATCACCTGGTCATAGAAGGAGATCAGGTTGGTCAAACAGGACCTGCCCTTTGTAAACCTATGCTGACTTGGCCTGATCCCGTTTGTCCTGCACTTGCATGTGAGTGCTCTCAAGACAAACTGTTCCATAATCTTCCCCGGTACCGAGGTCAGGCTGACAGGCCTGTAGTTCCCAAGATCCCCTCTCCGGCTATTTTTGTAAATGGGCATCATGTTGGCAAGCCTCCAGTCATGTGTGACCTCCTTTTGACCAGGATTGCTGATAGATGGTGGCTTGGCAAGGACCTCCGCCAGTTCCCTCAGTACTCCTGGATACTTGTCCAACATTTATTTTGGAATAGACACATTGCTGTGTTGCCCATGCTGTCATTATGTATGTTCTTCCTTATGTCAGTGGGAAATTTTAATTTAAATCTGTTTTTTTTTATTTTTTTTTTCCTTAGAGAATTGTCTTGTGTATAAATTCACAGCACTAGCTGTTGTTGCAGTCCTATGTATTATTCAAAACTGAAGAATTTGGGCAGGATATATGTTTCTAATGGACCTTCAGGTACAATTTTTCTGTATCTGAAGCCTGTCTTGCTTGCTATTGAAAAACTGCCTTCCTTTTTATAGCTCTTCTTTCATCACTAAATTTCTTATTTTTGTATCATAGTAAAAATAATCTAGTAGTTTCTGTAGATATTTGTCACTTAACAAGAATAAAAAGAAAACACATTATTATCATGAAGGCAGCCTTCTAACTATGAATAATTCCTAAGAAATAATGTTTCTGTAGATATGGAGCACTACCATTTCAACAGCTTCCTCAGAAACTATAGATAAATGTAGAGAAAGTTATCCTCTGACTTTCAAAAGGTCATGTTTTGGGGCAGGAAAAGCAAGAGATAATGCAACACTGAAGTGGTTCTGTAGAAGAGACAAGGAATATTATCAGCACACAACAGTTTGTTAACAGAGATAGACATCTGAAAGATTTGTTAACTTTTTTTTATAAGTAATCTTGTTAGGTTTGGGGTTTTGGGGGTTTTTTGTTTGGTTGTTTTTTGGGGGGGGTGTTGTTGTTTGTTTTGTGGGTTTTTTTAATACTGTCAGTACATTAAAATAACCATAATCTGTACTAGATGGGTATAGTATTTGGTTGCATAAAGATAGATATATGTTGGATTTTCCACTGATATTTCTTTTTTTTCAGTTATGGCAAATTGTTTTTGGAATTCTGGGTGAGACTGGAAGACTGGGGGATAGCTTGCTTTTTTTACCCCAGAGGAAGAACAATATGAAGAAAACCTAGAGCTCTGTCTTCCTTTAGCTTGTTATGGAATGCAACTATACAACTATACATGGAGTTGCTTTCTTTTGTGGTTTGTTTTAGCATTGTATACTTGATCTGTGTTAGTTTGACACTGATTTTCTTTGAAAGGAGTACAGTAAAGTCACTATCAGAGAGTTTTGTATAGATTGTTTGTAATTTGGGAGTTGTATAAATTATTCTTGTTATTTTATTAGCATTTAAATTAGATAATGATGAATAGCAAGCTAAGCTTCAGTTTATATCACATGAAAATTTCCTAAATGTTACTTTTTCTACTGAGCTTTGAGCTCACACATTTCAATATTTGTCATGTGATCTGGAGAAATCCCTATCTTATAAAATGCAATGCAATGGGGTCATTAAAGCCTAAAATATGTTAGGATATGTTTAGTTGCTAATGAAATGTCTTCTTTTCAAAGCTGCTGAACAGGAGTGATGACTTTTTAAACTAGTTGTAATTCACTGAGGCATCTTATAATCTATAAGAAAGTTCACCTCTGCACTTTTCCTGTCCAGCTGTTGTCTCAAACAATTATCGGCAAGTTATTGTTCTAGTATGAGCCATGTCATGCTTGAAAGTGAGGTGAAAAAAATTAATGAGGGTGCATGGATGCTGGTTGATGAAGGTTAAGCAGATACAGTTACACTCTCCTCATTCTTTTCTATGACTGTTGAGATTGAGGCAATGTACTTTAATGAGACCACACAAACAAATGTGTTGATTGACAGCTCTTGGTTTAGCGATGAGAAATGTTGGCTGAAGCCATAATTAGTTTCAGCCTAATACTTGGGTTGCTTGTGCACATAAGGATCTTGAATTTAACTTATACTATGGAGCACTTTTGTTTTGGTTTTTTTTTTCCTTTATTTGATTATTTAAATCCACTTCATTGCTTTTATTAGGAACAAGGTGTATAACTTTTAGTGATTATTGCAAAGGAATCATGCATCATTCAGTGTTTATAGCAAGGGAATACTGAGGGAGTTTTGTATGTATGTTTGCTGGGGAAAAAAGTCTTATTAGTTTTTATATAAGTTAATTTCAAAAACCACAGGGGACTTTGTGCTGTAGATTCCTTAGTCCAGTATCAACAATATGCAGAAATACTGAACAGTTTTTCTACAAAATTGTAAGCAAAGATATAGAGGTAGATTTAAAAAAAAAAGGAAAAGGATGTGTGTGTATCAGGTTCAGCATATGAAAAGTAAATTATGCTACACAGTTGATAAAATTTAGAAAAGATGATAATTTTCTAAGCAAAAATATATGATAGCTTTAACATCTGGACTGCAGTAGGGTTGCCACTGTACTAATATTAATGAAAAGTGGGATAAAGTGCAGACTTGTAAAACAGATAAGTTCAAGAGGAGGTGTGGAATATTGAAAAAGGATGCATTGGACTATGAGGCTATTAGTGGAGTTTCTGATGGATCAGTTTGAGGAATAATTATTTATTAAATAGTCTCAATGATTTGTTGTATATGTTAAGAGAAGGCTGAACTTTGTGATGGCCGAGATTGGAGGCATTCTCAAGTTGACGTAGGTTAGGATGTCACAAGTAAGAAACTCGATGGTTAGTAGAAAAACAATTAAATTAAATTTGGGAACAAAGCCAAATACTTAATTATGATTGGCAAATTTTGCTGGTTACTGTTAAGTCCATCAATTCTGGAAGAACTTGTTAAGTGCATTTCAAGCTATCTTTAGATATTTATATTACATATATGTTCTACAGAGTAAGAACCATAGGACTTTTTTCGTACAAAACTTTTATCTGTAACTTCACTTGTCTGCATTTAAACAGAACTTCTGTCACATAACAAATTTCAATATGATCAATTCCTTGTTCACATTGCTAAATGCTACAGTATTTGCCTAACTGGTGTTTAGCAGCATGCTACTTAGTCCACAGTGTCTGTGTCTGATGTTGGGAGCAAGTGGGGGGGTTGACATGGGACTACAGAGAGCCAGCTAGGAAGATCAACTAGTAACCTTTATGTTAAAGTTTTGTAGCAGTCCTTAAAATGTCTATCTGGTAATACTTTATTATGGAGATGTATAGTAGCTGATGGACTACTTACGAAGTGGCTGAGTACTAGTGGTGTTTGAGAATGGAGAGTGTGAGTTCAAGTGTACCAGTGTCACAAGAAACCAAAAAAAAAATGGTAATAAATCATGTGAGAAAGAAGCTGTCTGAAATAAAACAATGCTTTGTCAGTCCATTCAAACACATTTGATACTGTGTAAAAGCATAGCATAGAGCTTGCATTTCCTTCTTGTCAGGGTATCGGAGCCTAAACTAAGAGGTCCTTATGCCTGAAATTTAACAGTGTGAATAGAAGCTGCAGGTTAGTGCTAGAATCTGTGATTTTTACTTGGGTTGATGTACATGTATGTATGTTTATGTATGTATCAGTTGTTTTAAAAAAAAGAAAAAAAGGTAAGGGAAGAGGAGCAGAACAAATCCTGGATTTCACAGAAGTGTTTCCAGTAGGGAAGCGTTGTTGTTAATATGTTTACAAGTCATGCTTTGTAATGTGACTTTCAGTTCTACTGTCCCAGACTCAAGACAGATTAAATCACAGGTGCATAGAAGCTGCTGGTATCATCAGGTAAAGAGGTTAAATGGATTTGAAATCTTTAATTAAGAAAAAAGCAAAGTTCATGTTGTAGTGCTGTTTTCTTATTCTTTTAGAAGAGCATTAGGAAGGGAAAAGAACTGTTTAAACCAAGAGAAATATGTATAAACTAGTCATGGATAAATATAAACTACAGGTTAGTTCCAATCAACTAGATTAGAGAGGTTCAGGCACACTTATCTTGTGAATGCATCTTTAAGAAAAAAGAGCTCAGTATTTTGAAGTTAGACCTAACAAAAATATGAAAAGTGTTGTGCTTTAATATAGCAGTGACCTGGTCTGTGGACCATGAGAGTTCCTATTTTACATATATTAGAAGACCCTATAGTTAGTATTACTATTACAAAAATTTACAAGGGGTAGACTTGCTTTCCTTCATCTTCTCTCCCCTGTCCCCATACACCACATAAGGTAAAAATTTGAGCAGCAGGTACCGCAGTAGTACATGAGGAAGAGGCTGGGCTGCGGATTGTAGAATGGGAAATTCCCAGTGATCCAGCTGTTTCTTGACTTGCCTCCCAGGTTTCCCAGCTTCCAGGGGCTGTAACAGTGAGTAAGCAGTCTAGCTCTGAAGGTTCAAACCCAAGCATTTGACCTGCAAGTCCACTTCTACTTTCAGGTTGCTATTCAGCATAATGCCATCATCTTGGAGATCTAGAGATACTGCACTGCCTGGTTAGGTACTGGTGTCTGACATCTTAGGTTGGTAGAAGTGACCCTTCCAGATCTCCAGGCATACTTCAGGGTGCTTTAGGTGCTTTGAGGTACTTCAGGGACTGGTGTGAGGAAGTGTTATTATCTCTGATGTCCTTGGTCTCCCGCTGACTGTGTAACTTGGCAGTCTGCTGCTGGCTGTGGCTTCCTCATTTAGTTTCATTCATGATATGGCCGCTCCTCCCTAGTAATGCCTGTTTGCTGTTCTCTCCTTTCTGCCCTTTCAGTTTGGAGTCCCATGTACTGCTGTTTCTTCCCACAAATTAATGATCAGTCCTTTGTCAGGCTAGTACTGCCCCCTCCTTTTTGGTATGTGAGACACTGACAGTGTTATGAGGTGACAGTGGTAGCTTAGTAAGTTTTTTGTTCCTCTTATGTCAGATCATTCATTCCTGTCCTTGCACTCCCCTGTCTCTTTTGCTGCCATGTCCTTTTTTTTTCTTTTTCTGTGTGCGGTTACTTGATGAATTAGATTGAAAGCCTGATCCAGTGTTTCCCTGATGGAAAGTTCTTGAATTGTTTTAAGTTGAGATCAGAGGTTAATAAAAGAATTAAAAATAACATCAGAGCACATAGAGTACCCTCTGAAAATCTATGTTCAGCAAAAGTACTTACAGAAGCATACTATATAGTGGAATACGTGTTCCGCAATGAAAAGACTTTTACATAATACCTAGAATAAATTGTCTTTTTTGTGACTACCTTGACATATTGTACATCTATAGAGGTATATAGTAAAACACTGATTTTGAGAGCTGAGTGCTGGTAAGACTATACAACACCATGAATTTATGAAGTGAAATTAAAACTATAGTTTAAAGGAAGGAGATGGAGATTTTAATGGAATAATTTTTCTGTCAGAAGTATGTCTTTAACTTAGCTGTACATATAGATGGTACTTCTTAACTTCTTAACTTTAAATCTTACAATAATAAATATCAAATCAATTATGAAAAAATGTTTGTCTTATTAAGGTGTTACAGTGTACTGAGAGAAACAACCTTTAAGTAAAGTAAAGGTAATGTGTCCTCGTTTCAGCTGGGATAGAGTTAATTGTCTTCCTAGTGGCTGGTACAGTGCTATGTTTTGAGTTCAGAATGAGAAGAATGTTGATAACACACTGATGTTTTCAGTTGTTGCTAAGTAATGTTTATAGTAAGTCAAGGATTTTTCAGCTTCTCATGCCCAGCCAGCAAGAAAGCTGGAGGGGCACAAGAAGTAGGGATGGGACTGAGCCAAAGCAGGGGGGATCAGTGCTCAGGGACTCACTGGGTGTCGATCAGTGGGTGGTGAGCAATTGCACTGGGCATCACTGTACATTCCAAACCTTTTATTATTACTGTTGTCATTTTATTAGTGTTATCATTCTTAGTTTCTTCTTTTCTGTTCTATTAAACCGTTTTTTTCTCAACCCACGAGTTTTACTTCTTTTCCTGATTTTCTTCCCCATCCCACTGGGTGTGGCGGAGTTGAGTGAGCAGCTGCATGGTGCTTTGTTGTTGGCTGGGCTTAAACCGCGACAAAATGTTTAATTGAAAATGTGTAACTTTTGTTTATAATTTTATGCGGCAGCCAATTTTTTGAATTTTTGTGCCGTATTTCAGTGACAGGTGAATCTGGTGGTGCTAGATGGGAGGGGGTCCAATTCTCTTTCTTGTTTGACATGAGTGTTAATGTGGCTGTGCAGTGAACTGGGACAAGGAACTAGCACAACTGAAAACTAGCTTCTGGCATTCACTGTACAGATAAAAGTACTCTGGTCAGTATAAAGTGCCAGGAAAAAAGGGTGGAACAGTTTCTTTCAGATGCAGTGCTAGCTAGCTTCTGCTCAACTGGGATCACAGGATCGTGCTCTGGGAGCAAATAAGCAGGTGCATCAATTCACTGATGCTGAAGGGAAGAGGCCTGACTGATGCCTTCTGGCCTGCTCCTGGTTACATGGTATACCTCACTGGTGCTTGTTAGACTACTCCACAAGCTGATTAGACTTGCTACTTTGGTAGAAAATCACCCACTATTTTGTTTTTTTGCTTGATAATTTTTCTGCCATTTTAGTGAGTTGAAGAATTTTTTTAAGCAGCCCAATTACTATGCTGGCTTTTTCAGAAGTGGTAGGGATATGCAGCCAAGATAAGAGCTGAGTGTGTGAGGGGAGGAATGGACACCCATCCATTACCAGCAGTGCTCTGCTATGTCTACATACTGTGTTTTATGGAATAATGGAATCATAGAAAAGTTTGGGTTGAAGGGAACCTTTAAAGGTCATCTAGTTCAAGCCCTCTGCAGTAAGCAGGGATGTCTTCAACTAGATGAGGTTGCTCACAGCTCCATCCAACCTGACCTTGGATGTTTCCAGGGCTGGGGCATCTACCACCTCTCTGGGCAACCTGTTCCAGTGTTTTTTACCACCCTCACAGTAAAGAATATCTACTTTACATCTAATCTAAATCTGGTTAATTGGTAAGCACGCAGTATATGCATTAATAGAAATATATCAGACAAGCCCTAGCTAAACCTCTGAGGGCAATTAGGTAATTTGAAAGTAATGGATGGAATCAGTGGTCATTGCATGTTCTCATTAATTAAATCTGAAGCCAGTCTATTATTTTTTTTTTCAATTTTGCAAAGTATTCTGACTTGTCTTTCCTTTGTACTTCACAGTGTATGTGTGAAGCACAGTTGCAACTTGCTAATTAAATCTATTTAGTGAATAATGAAGATTTTTTTCAGTGGTGATTTTGCAGGCTAGTATAGTTTTTGATAGTTTTTTTTAAGAATTGCAGATTTAAGGAGGGGGTTGGCAAGCTTTAAACAGGAAAAGTAGGACAATTCAACTAAGTCTTTAGTTGCCATACTCCGTGTTCTATAAAGTTGAGTTTTGGGGCTTTTCTTTTTTTTTTTTTTTTTTTTTTTTTGTTCTACCTATACATTACACTTTGTGTGGCCCACAGATGAAAACTTGTAAAATTGTAGACTTCAGGCACTTGGATTCTTGTATTATTTGAAATTTTTATAGTGGAAAACTTGACAGTGACTTTGAGGGTAATAAGCAAAAGAGGCTATGGCAAGAGTTAATTTCTCTAACAAGACAGTTAAGCAGAATAAAGAAGTGTTTTGCAGCACTCAGGAGGAGGAACTTGAGCTTTGAATATATTGCACTATATATCTTTTTCTGTATGGGGATTTGTTTTCTGGCCATAGGAAGTGCCCTGGAAATTCTCTGTTCAAAATCCTGTTTGGAGAAAATAACCTCAAGGATCTTATTGATCAGGCAGTGATGAAGTAACAGTTTGCAGTAACTTAGGAAGTAAGTTTGTTCAATGAGTCTATAAGTGTCCTCTAGCTTTCCTTTCATGAAATTACTTGTTACAGCCTGTTTTCTATTGGAATGTTAACAGAAATGGATAGTAATAGGGGTGTTTGAAAAATAAGCCCTAGTTTTTATCAGATTCTGTGTTTTTAAGAATCTACAATGCATAAGCTTATACTTCAGTCTGTAAGATGCTGAAATTTATTTTCTTATGTGCAAGTCCTAAGGTCTGCTTAAAGGCAACGGTAGTCATCAAGTCAACCTTGGTTAAGTGTGTGCTTTGGAATTAAAAGCCTAACTTGAACAAATGTGGTTACTGTATGAGAAACTGAAGGCAAAAACTTGAATTGCTTTATGTTTGGTCCAGACTTGCAGTCTTTGAAACTCAAGGGCTGGAAATAAAATATTTTTACTTTTTCTTGTAAATAATTAATGAAAATACTAACAGTTTGAAAAATTGCACAGTAAGAAGATCTAAAATTAGGTTTTACATTGGACTTTGGTCTAGAAACAAGTCATTGTCCAACTTTTAGAAGCTATTAGTGAAGTTGAAAGTTTTGATTACAAGCGAAGTAATAAATTATTTATTAGAAGATTAAAAAAATGTTTAACTTATAGTCTTAGTTGTAAACAACAACAGAGCATAATTAAGGAAATACAAATACTGCAGCATATTCATGATATTTAATATATAGTTCATAAAATCTATAAGCAGCAGAAGCTATATCTTGGAGTGTTGGCTTTTTTTACTCAGTTTTTACTTAAGAGTATATGCTCGTCTCTAAATTCCAGGGACTTCAGTGAGTTTCAAATGCTGTTCTAATTTTTACTTCTTTGCTGAGTTAGAGCTAAGCTGTTAAATTTTCATACTAGTATATTTTGAGCATGGGTAAAGGCTTTATAAAAATGCAATTAAAAAGTATGATTTACTGCTTATCTGTCTTCCAAAGAAAAAAAAGTTTGAGTAACACCCCTTTTTCCTAATTCCAGCTGCTGAAGCTTAGAATTATTTCTGTTTGTCCAATACCGATGTTGCCTCCAAACTGGTCTTTGGTGGGAGCACTGTTTTGGAGGATGAATCACAACTTGCATGGTCAGTAGACGAAATTTTAGAATAGGTCAATAAAGTGGACAGTAACAGATTGCTAAGACCAGCTGGTATTCACCCCAGACTTCTAAGAGAACTGAAGGATGAAACACCTGAGGTATGAACTGTGCTGTGTAAACTGTTATTTGAGCCTATGCTAGCATCAGAGGAAAGGAAGCAAGGTGGCAAATGTGATGACAGTTTTTAAAATGGGTTCTGGGGTTTGAGGATCTACTATTAGCAAAGTTGATACCCATGGTGGACATGTTGTAGAATTAGTTAACAATTCAATAAATTAATGATACACTGGCAAAATCTTCTTGGTCTCAGTAACGGTTGAATGTGACTGCGATTTTGGGAACTGTTAGGAAAGAAAAACAAAACGGTAATAAATCTATCACTACAAGTTCAAGCTGTGCCCACATCCTGCATAGTTTGTGTGGTTTTGTTTCCTCTCACTAATAGAAGGTATAGTAGAGTGTATTGGGTTTCTGTGGCAAGGTTTTGGTAGTGGGGGGGGGGGGTTACAGGGGTAGCTTGTGTGAGAAGCTGCTGGAAGCTACCCCTTTGTCCAAAAGAGCCAATGGCAGCCAGTTCTAAGATGGACCCGCCGCCAGCC
>JANZLQ010000008.1:23935090-23950243 GCA_026212715.1 Elanus axillaris
CTAACTGTATTGGAAGCTGAAGTGAGTCTAACTGGAAATGAATGGCAGAAACACCCCATTGTGACTGGTCCAGAGGCTCCGTGCATCCTTGGCATAGACTATCTCAGGAGCGGGTATTTCAAAGACCCAAAGGGGTACCATTGGGCCTTTGGTATAGCTGCCTTGGAGGCGGAGAAAATTGAACAGCTGTCCTACTTGCCTGGCCTCTCTGAGGACCCTTCAGTTGTGGGGTTGCTGAGGGTTGAAGAACAGCAGGTGCCCATTGCTACTACAACGGTGCACCGGCGGCAATATCGCACCAACTGAGACTCCCCGATTCCTATCCATAAGTTGATTTGCCGATTGGAGAGCCAAGGAGTGATCAGCAAGACTCACTCACCCTTTAATAGTCCTATATTACCTGTGCGGAAATCTAATGGGGAATGGAGACTAACAGTAGACTATCGTGGGCTGAATGAAGTCACGCTGCCGCTGAGTGCTGCCGTGCCAGATATGTTAGAACTCCAATATGAACTAGAATCAAAGGCAGCCAAGTGGTATGCCACAACTGACATTGCTAATGCGTTTTTCTCAATCCCTTTGCCAGAAACCAGGACAGTCCTTTTTGGGTCAGCTGCCCTGGCTGTGTCCTGTGTCAGCTTCTTGTGCCCCTCCAGCCTTCTCGCTGGCTTGGCATAAGAAGCTGAAAAATACTTGATTTAGTATAAATATTACTTAGCAACAACTGAAAACATCAGAGTGTTATCAACAGTTTTCTCATACTGAACTCAAAACATAGCACTGTACCAATTACTAGGAAGACAATTAACTCTATCCCAGCTGAAAGCAGGACATGGGTGCATATATCTGTGCAAGTCTTTGATTTTCCTTGTCCACTCCTATTGTTGCAAGCTAAGATGGTCATTGTTAGCATCACTTGGGAGGATTTCCCTCTGAGGGAGTAAGTCTTTTAGTTGTATCTATGGGCTTCTGGAAAAGGAGCATCATGTCGTTGTAACAGTAGGCACTTACTGTTGGTAGTTATGTGTGTGGATATCGAATACCTGTACTTAAATATTGGAACAGCTGGAGTATAGGTGTGGAATATAAGAGCAGTGTTCACTATTCTGAATCAACTGAAGAACGTTGGTCTGGTCAGGAAACACTACTGCATTGAATTGGTGCCAGTTGCAGATGTGACATAGGCAGTCTTTGAGTAAGGTGCTTGTAAATCAAAACTAGTTCTGAAGTGGTGCTTTTGCTGAAAACTGTTGCAGCTGTTCATTTTGAACACATCTTTAACAAGAGTAACAGTTGTGCATCTAATGTAATGCTGGTTTTTGTGGGTTTGGGATTCTTCTAACTACACTCTGGGATCAAGAAAAAAAAGAGAAAAAACACCACTGCTCTTAACACTTTTATTTATTTTCCAAGTTTTGCATATATAGTTTTCTGATTGAAGCCAAATTATCAGTTTCTCTTGGCCCAATTTCTTAGTTACAAAAGCTAATGAAATCTTCTGCTTTTTATGTCTTGTTGAGGTATTATCAGACATTAAAGGGATGTATGTGTAGTTCATCCTTATTTTAACCTTACTTTATTTGATTAAATTATCACCACTTATCTCAAAAGGTCATTGAAGAGGTCTCAGAGATCCTTTAAAAGACGTTTTTTTCCTCAACAAAAAAACCCATATTTTGTTGTTACATGAGATGTGAAACTAATGCTTTCAGCACCTTTATTGCTTGCAAAGAACAAAAAGGTCTAAAGGCAGAGAAGTTGCTACCTTTTCACTTGTTTTGTCATAAAATTTCGTATTCATTTCAGAAAATAGCAGTAGTTTCACAAAGGTAGGTTTCACAATGGTAAGTTTTAGGTTTGTTTTCAGCCTAGTTTATATTATAAACTTTAGAAAGAGAGAAACCGGATAGCAGTTAAATCTGTCATGAACCAACAGATCTTAATGTATTGGTGGTAAGGACTGGGAGGAGGCTATGATAATGATCATTATGTTTGAATCAGTTCTTCAGGTGGAACTTTTGGTTTAAGTACTTAAATTTATAAATGAGAGCTCCTACATTTATTTACTGAGTTGTGATAATCAACTTAAAGTTAAGATGCATCAATAAATTAATGTCTCTTAAAAAAAACCCAATACCAAAAAGCAAAACTACAAATCACAACCTCCCAAACCCCCAAAGAATAACTTTAATAACTTTTAAAAATAATTTATGTTGACTTAAATTGTACCTTCTGATTTTTCAAATTCTCTTTAGATTTTCCATGGTTTTAGGCTTTGAATGTTTTTGTTTTCTCACTTGCATGTTATTTCACTTTCTTGAACATGTACTAATACTGCAGCTGATATACAGTAGATGCTAACTGGGCATTCTTGGAATATATAGCCAGATCTATGGTATGGGAGGCTTCTTATCTGATGTAAGAGTTAGCTCCTTCCTCTCACTTTCATCTTTGCTCCACTAATTTCTTCAAATCCTGTAGGGTGAAATAGTTATGTTAGATTATCCAAATTTCTTCCTTGTTCTAGAAATAAGTATTTATCTTAAATGCCATTAAAACAGCTGATGAAATTAGAAGTCAGATGTGCTAGGTTTAGTCTGGAGTCCCACATGTTCAAAATTTAAATAATATATTGTAATAAATACACTTCCTAAGAATATGTTTCTTTATAGGCCCATATCTCAGTAATATATGAGAGGAGTGGTAGCCTAGGAATGAAATTTCCTTGTGTAATGAATAAAAGCTGTTGGCAGAGTTCCTGGCTCATTTGATGTGGAAGTTGAAATGTTTGGAGAAGAGTTGGTAAAGGACAAAAGGAAGGGGGGGAAAAAAAGCCTTGTTAGGAAGAGTGAGTATGATAAAGAAAACAAAACAATCTCTTGCATTTTTACCTCTGCCATAGTCTTTTAATGTAAATCTGGTTGACCCAGACGTTTAGATGACACTCGGATAAGCAATGCAGGAAAAGAGGAGAAAGCTAGTAATGGAATATTTTACACAGTCTTTGTTAAGCTACATTTTCTCTTTGTTTTGGGGTTTTTTGTGTGCTATTTAGTTGCACAGATGACAAGTCTTTCTGTACTCGTCAGAATTGGACACTCTTTATGTAAATATTTTTGTGGTTTATGTTTAAGTTTTATGTAAACATCAAACTTTTTATTTTTTAAAAGAAAAACTAATCAAGTCTGCTCTGGAATTGAGCTAAAAAATGCTGCACTTTTGTTCAATAATGTTAAGTGTTCATGGATTTCCAGGAAATTTAATATTAGAAAACTGAAAGGGTAGATTGTTAATGTAGAGAAGAGGTTCATACCTATGGGTTACTGAGAAAAATTGAAGTGCCCTGTGCTGAATAAAGTAGACTGAGTAGGATGCTTCTCCCTGGTAACCTTGTTTCAAACTGTATCTGCCAGGATGACAGAGATAAGCAAATGTCTAAACTTCAGCAGCTTTATTTGAGTCTGACAAACTATGGCAAAATGCCAGTAAAGATGGATTTACACCAGTAAATTTGACCATGAACTGGACTGAGGGGTAGACACCTGTTTGACCGTGCCAAATCATTCCAACAGGAATATGTATGTAACTGTCTTGTTGGAGAAGTACTTATACAGGACAATTACATGCAGGGTTGTGCATTTTAATTGAATTAGTAAAATACAAAGTTAAGTAGCAAACATATTTTTTACTTCATTATCAAGAATAAGCATTGTTTTAAAAAAATGTAAAAATGAATTCCATATAGGTTAAAGCTTGCTTTGCTATTTGTATTTCAAATTGGAGCCTCACCCAACTGACAAGTGTGTCTTTTGCTCTTCAAAAATGTTGGACTTACTATGGTTGGACATACTAACAACAGTAATAAATTTGAAATATAGTGTGTCAACAGTTTCCAATTGATCAGGAACCCTCTAATACTTAATACAAGGTATCTTCTGGAAAGAAACTTGCTTCATGGGGAAAAAAGTTTATTTTTTAACTTTTGCTGTCATCAGACCATCATAACAAGTCTTTTTTTTTTGTATTTTAAAGAATAATCTCTAGTTTTAATTCTTTCAGAAAGACTCCTGTAGTATTGGAGCATTTACTGGCAGTGGTTTTGATGCCATATTACTGTCTCTCTAATGCTAACAGTATTCTCACTATTGTACAACTACAGAATTGGCTATCCTGATCAGTTTTGTCTAAAAAGGTACTTTAGTTGGCAAGCAAAAAGGTATCTGCTTAATAACCAATGAATCTTCCTGGCATCAATACAGTATTCTATGGTATAACTCTCTTCTGACGCATGTATGGTTGAGAGCAATAAAATTTCTGAACACACTCTTGCACATACTTGTGTTACTTAGTTCAGTCACTTTAATGCTTTAATTACTTCCTTTTCAGCACTACCTCTGTGTTATTTTGAAAATGAAGATATATTTTAAAGCACCCCTGCAAGTTCATTCACAGTTTTCTTAAATCTTAGAGTAATAATTCATTTTATGGTACTGTCCTTTTGCTGTGTTTTTTGAAATCCAGTGGTATTTAAGTATAAATAAAGATGAAATGATCTGGCCTAAGACAGTGATTCACTTGTATCGATTGACAAGGTGCAACTTTATAGGTGGACATTTTTAACTGTTAGTTATTTCTTTCAGACCTACCTATTCAGTTAGATGGGACTGTCAGTCTGATGAGAAGAGCTAGACCAGTAGCACTATAGGTCATGTTTTGCTGGATGTGGCCCAACTGATTTGCCTCAATTTTTTAAGACAAATTTATCAATGTGATAACTCAGAAAAATGTTGCATTAAATAATAATAATAGCTCTTATATCTCAAAAGTTGGTGGAGTTTCTTTTCTGAAGGAACAACCAGATTCCCACTGAACAGTACAAGTGTGTGTTTTCCCTACGTTTCCATGAAAAGCATTTAAAAAACAAAAACATGAACAAAACCAAACCCCATCATTAGGCACAATTTTTCTAGTGTCACACCTTCTATGCTTCTAGGAGAGCTGACTTCAGAGAACAAGCTACAATCAGTTTTTAACATGAAACATTTTTCATTTCTCTTGGAGGAGCGAAGTTTTGAATAAGTCGCTTTTTTTACTCTTTGAATATGGAATCTTATGCATCTTCAATCTCCATCAGGATCTTTTGTATCTTTTGTTTTATTCTGGTTGGGGAGTGGGCTGAGAGCTTCTACTCATTTCTTTAAGAACTGATGTTGACATAAATATGAATCTTCTCAGTATAGCTGGTGGGTTTTTTTCTTAAAATTGCTGATTTATGCCTTGGTTTTTGGTATTCTTTTCAAATGAGGAGAATCAGACACACAATACAAGATATTCAGGTTTATATTGTAGGCGAGTAGTGTCTTGTAGTTATGGTATTTCAGAGAATTTGGACATCACCTGTTAATTTGCTCTCAAATTGTGATTAAGGGAAAAACTAAACTATTTGACTCCCAAGGAGTAGCCTAAGTAGTGAATAAACTGATAATTACTACTTGTGTGATAATAAAAAAAAAATTATAATGGAAATCTTCTTTTATCCTTCTGGCTTTGAATTCAAAGTCAAGATTTGGTAGTCTGAGAGAAACAGCTAGACTCTGAAATACTGGCCTGCTGTGACTGTTACAGTGTTGTATGTTTTACTTCAACCGAAGTTAATGAACTTTTGTTGTTGGCTTAAAGATGAAGGCATGACTCTCAACTTCATGAGAGTGGCTTGTGATTTTGTTTGGGATTTCTGTAGTGACTCTATGGGTTGCTTTTGTGGTTTCTGCATTTATCCTCTTTTTTTAAGTTACTTTTCGCTTTGTTTTCTGTTCATTCAGCAGTAAGTGTAAAATAAATCCTTTATTACCCTTATCTCCTCTTCCAGACTTCAGGTTTTCTTTAGATAAACTACTTTATTTTCCTGTATGTTTGTTCTTTCACTTAGTTCAGTCTGATGTCTCAGAACATAGATAGTATCACCTATTACTGTGGAGTTTGGCTTTTAGGGTTTTTTTTTGGTTTGTTTGTTGGTTTGGGTTTTTTTTTGCTTGTGTGCATCCATGAACTATTTTATGAAAAATGTATTAAATCTGTTTAACTTAAGCACTTTAACTTAGCTTCATAGTATTAGCTTAATTTGATGCTGTTCTGAATGCTGTATTTTGTTGCTTAGATTCTTGGTAAAGTATACTTGTGCTTGCTGAAATTTAAATATTCAATTGCATTTTGCTTTACTATAATTATTGTTTTGCACTTAGTGCAATAAACTTCCTCCTAAAGTAGTTTAACCTTCAGATTATGTTCTTGGAGTTTCATTGATTATGACTGATATTGAGTGATATATTCTATAAAGCTTGTTAATGATGAAGATTTGTGTTTAGAAATGAGTAGTCATATGACAGCACACTTGGAATGAGAGACCCATCTGATGAATGGGGTTTTGGCTAGATGATCGTCTTAGTAGGTGACTGTTGATAGAAGGTTGGGGGTTTTGGTGTGTTTTAAATTGTTTTTCTTGGTGCTTTCTCCAATGGGCAGTATAAGTATTATATTAATTTAGGACTTAAAACATACAGCATTGTTGATTTGTTTTGCAGATAGTTCTTTACTACTGAGAGAAAAGTACTGGTTTACAGAATATTTTTTTCTAATTTTGGGCATAGTTGCTGTCATCGTATCAAATTAACAACGTTTATAGAGTAGACTAGTAATGTCAATCTCATTAATTTTCGGTTGATATAACAGTTACTAGTTAGATTTATTAATGATGACTGATACTTTAAATGTAGTAATCTGTTTAATAAATTTTCATTGACAAACTATTGCCGTACCACCATTTAAGCCCTGCTGTGGAGTACAGGTGTATATTTGGCTTTAATCTTAAAAAAAACCCCAATGTGTTTGTATCAACAAAGATGTTTTGCATTTCAGACATATTTCTCCAAAGGCTCTTTTTCTTACCTAGTCTTATTCAGCCCTAGAAGAGCTCGTTATACCTAAGGTATACAAATGTAGCTTATTTCTTTGAGTCTTTTGCATAAGAGATGATGAAAGTGCTGAAACAGTGAACTATTTTGCTAAAATTTATTGGGCAAAGAAGAAATTGAGTTATTGAAGTATAGTGATTAAATATCTTTCTACCACACAAACAAGATGACAAAACACTGAAGAACTGTTGCAGTCCTTTCTGAATGAATTTCTCTGTGATTCTTTTTTTTTTCTTTTGGCCCTCACAGTCAAGAATTGAATCGGAAACCACTGGTAAAATTTTGAATATTGCAAAAATGTGATAAGTCAACTTACGTCACATATCTTACAAACATATCTTATAAGTTTTTTGAGTATTCTGTTGAAATAAGGCTTGGAATTATAGAAATAATAAACTAGAAATAAATGTTAGGATGACAAGCAACAGTTTAGAATTTGTTTAGAAGAAAACTAAAAAATATTAACCAAATGGCAATTTATCCCAGTTTAAGAAGATATTTTTTACTCAGTAACAATTGAGATTTCTGAAATAAATAACTGGACTTTGCTAAGACTTGTTACAAGTAAAGCCTCTTTTTAACTTCACATTTTTTTGTTTGACATTTCTAAATCGGGCACGGGCAATTGTATGTTAACTACAAAGCTAATACTTACCTGACACAACTTTTTGTGCTCCACTATGCTATATAACTTTTTTTGCAAAAGGTTTATAAAAGAGGATTAGGTGTGTGTATAAAGAATTTCCTGCACTGTTAGAGCAGTGTAAGATAATTTTTGTGTTTGTATGACAAAGATTGAGGAGGAAATTTTCTGTAGGACAAGTCTCATGCTTTAACCATCTGCAGTATTTTTTCAAAATGCCTAATATTAGACACTTATGTCCATTGATTCACAGAGCAGTTGCTCTTTTTTTACATTTGTCATCTTCACTTTTTTATGATCCCAGATTTTGAGACAGATTTAAATTTTTTAACTTGTTTTCTTCTTAATAGAAACATGTCGGCGAAGGGAGACAAGGACACCAGGTGGTCATCAACAGGTCTCGCTTTATTTGCGTTGCGCATCGATACAAATACTCTTCTTAATTAGCCTCATACATATTGCAAAAGCTAAGCTCATCATTGGTTATTGCTTAAATGTCAGCCCAGCCCACCCGATATCTTGTTTTCACATTTTTGTGGTTAAAACCTCCCTTTCTCCTATCCTGTTTACACATTCCTGTGACCAATTCCTTTTCAAGGGCACTGTGTCCTTGAGCTGACTCTTACCCTAGTCGAGACATCTCAACTAGGTTGGCTGTGCTGTGCCCTCTTTTGGCCAGCCAGGACCGCACAACATTCTCCACAGAAACACTTGTCCATCTACTGTTATCTTCATTCTTGCAGTACCTTCTTTCTCTCTGAATTTTTTACTTCAAAACTTGATTCATTGCATATTCTTTAGGATACATCCCAGCTGTCATTTACACATTCACTCTGCTGAATATATATAAATATATCAAATGTCTCTTATCCAAATATGAGTTTAGCTATGTTTTTACTTATCTTCTTTCCTGTTACAGCATTGATGGTTTATTTTTCCTTGCATTCCACTGTTGATGATGAGCTCAATGCTGCGTTTTGTCCTTCTATCTTCCTCATCTAAACAAATTTTCTATTTTTATTTTACTTTTTTTGTTTAATTTCAATTTCCTTCTACCATTAATTTCTAGCTGGTAAAAGTTCCTTACCTTGATTGCATAAAATTCTTAAAGGTTGGTCTCTTTCAAAACTGCATTCTACAAATAAGTGGTCCTGTCTGGATGAAATTCTCAGTTGCTTCTTCCAAACGCCGAGACCTACTAACCTTGAGTATATTTATCAGCCCTGTTGTTGTGTCCTTTTACTGAAGCCCTGACAGCTTCACTGCCTCTGTTTTCTCTCATAGTTTCATAAAATACTGGACAATTTCCTGCCAGAAGTTGAGTTTCTCTTATTTACTTGCACATAATTATGTCGTCCCCTGTTCTAGATATTATTTGGTCATCTTGAGTTTCAGCTTCCTTTTGACTTTAATGGTTTTGTCTGGGTGGCATAGCACGATGTCTGTCTTGAACGTTGATGACCAATGCAACATGTTTCCAGTTACAGCTGAGACAGAAACCAATATGCATAGCTGTTTTCGCTGTGTGGTTGGTTGAGTGGGTTTTATTTGTTTTTCCCCTCGTAGTATAAGTCTCAGGGTGTTGTGTGGCTTTCCAGGGGCAAGAGAACCTTTCTCTGGCTATGTGAGCTAAGCTAACATCTAGCATTGCTTCAGTTTCACTCCATTAGAGTATTTTTTTTCTTTGTACTCCAGGCACTGACAGTGTTCTGGCATGAGTCCACTGTTGACTTACCTGGGGACAGCCCTGCTTTTCTTATCTCTTGCTTAGGCCATTTAAAGCCACCATTTGGCTGCCAAGTGAAGGTGCTGATAACTTCAGAAAAAATAATGTTCATTTAGATATTCTCTTGAGAGAAACTTAAAAGGAAAAACACCACCATGTGTAATCTTTATATAAAGAACAGGTAAAATACAGGGTTTGTACCATGGAGGTGCAGTTCAACTTCACAGGAAAAGAACTTAGGGATGACAAAATACAAGAAAAATATGGGTATGTTGAAGAAAGCAGAAGCTAAAAGTTTCTAGATCAGCTAGTTTATTGGGAAGCATGACTCGTAGAGTAGTTTTTCAATAAGAACCCTTATGAACCTTTTTTAATGACAGATTACCTTGTAAATAAATTGGAAGACCAAGTTAAATGCTATTCTGAGTTATGGTTTACAGTTATGTAGTTGTGTAATGGAGATCACTTGCGCAAATATAGCATAATTAAGAATGTGATCCGATAACACAGTGGTATTTTCAGGCAAGCAAGGTCAGGGCCTTTTAAGAAACATAGTGTGAGAAAAGAAATAATATATGCTTATTTGAAGGACTGCTGGAGAGTTGAAAAATAAACCATTGTTCATTGTAATTGTTTTTAGTAAAGCTATAATAGATATGTGTGAGTCAACATTTGTTCAGTGCTTTTTGAATGTAAAATATTCAAGTACTAAAGATTATCTTCTATTGTTCATTTGTATTAATTAGATCTGAGTCGTGAGGTTTTTTTCTGAGATATTAAAATTGTAAGGGTCATAAAGCAACTGATAAGAGCATCTTATTGCTTGCTTGTTTGAAGTAAACTTTCTGAACTTTCTTCTAAGATGAAGGACAAATACAAAAGAGAAGTTTACAGTACCCTAAAGCTTTTAGTTTCAGACTTACATGGAAAAAGGACCCTAGGGAAACAAAAGAACCTCTGTGAGATTTTATGGAGAAGGAAAAGTGATTTTTTTACTTAAAAAAAATTGATGTAAATAGATTTTTACCTGCTTGGTCTCTTATAGTTTTAGTTCATTTGTTCTGTCATATCCACATCCTTCAGACCACCACCATGTGCATGCCTGAACAGTCTGGCCAGGATCGCTGATGTGCAGCATGGAGGATAAGGGACTCTTTCAAAACTATAATATGCCTCTGTGGTGGTTCTTGATTGATGACAGCAAGCTTGTTTGGACAGATCTTTTATATGATCAGAACTCATCAGTTGCCATGAGGTTGTCTTTATCTCAGAAAGCCCTAACTTCTGGAATCTATGTTTAAAATACATGCTTACAGTTCACTGGTGGGCTAATAAGAAAAGGAATAATCATAGAATATCTTGAGTTGGAAGGGACCTAAAAGGATCATTGAGTCCAGCTCCTTGCTCCTCGTGAGACTATTTAAAACTAGATCATATGCCTAAAGCTGTTACCCAGATGCTCCTTGAACTCTGACAGGCTTGGTGCTATGACCACTTCCCTAGGGAGCCTGTTCCAGTGACTGACCACCCTCTCAGTGAAGAATCTTTTCCTAATGTCCAGTCTGAACTTCCCCTGATGCAGCTTCATTCCCTTTCCTCATGTGCTGTTACTGGTCACCAGAGAAAGCAATTTAGGACCTTCCCCTCCACTGCCCCCCTTGAGGAAGTTGTTGACTGCAATGAGGTCACCCCTCAGCCTTCTCTAAGCTGAATAAACCAAGTGACCTCAGCTGCTCCTCATAAGTGTTGCCCTTGAGACCTTTCACCATCTTGGTCACCCTCCTCTGGACACACTAACAGTTTAATGTCCTTCTTAACACTGAGGTGCCCCAAACTGCACACAGTACTTGAGGTGAGGCCACACAAGTGCAGTGTAGAGTGGGACAACCACCTCCTTCAACTGGGTAGCGATGCTGTGCTTGAGGCACCCCAGGACATGGTTGGCCCTTTTTGCTGCCAGGGCACGCTGTTGACTCATATTCCACTTGCCCCTGCAACTTGCTGGGAATGCTGAGAATAAATGCAGCTCATCCTGTTGACCCTTGTGGTGCTGGGTCTTCTGCTGCTTACATGCACACATTTATATTTGTATCAACCTTAATATTTCTGTTAAAGAAAAGCACAGCAGGAAGAAATCACATCAACCTAATGATGTAGCCAGAGTAAAAAGGGCTTCTGTGAATGTTTATCCTGCAGACAGGAAGTGCCACCACAAAAAATAAGATATCAAACATGTTTTACTCACTTGTAAATTCCTGTTCAGCAAGAAACATGCACTTGAAAAAGAATGCGTTGACAGACAATTCTTCATTTTATTTGTGTAGTAAATACAGTGTTTGAAAAACTATGGGAGTGATAAATATACAACTTAAGTATTTTAGATATGTTGACATAATTTACATTTCAAACAGTACTTTTTTGGGGGAGGGTTTGGATACACTGCTTTTTTTTGTGTCAGAAATCATAATTCAATGACAGTAACCATCCTTTTGTTATGTTGCTCTGCTGTGGCTGACTCTTGAATAATTTCCTTTTTTGCTGGGTACCTCTTTTTATTAAAGAGTTTTTGCCTAGTATAAGTTGCTTAATGAGGGTGAAAAATATTTTAGGAACATCAGTGACGCAAGATTTAAATGGCAGTGATTGTAGAGTTAAAGTCTATAGTTAAGAGAGCAGTTCTGCTAAAAAACAGTGGATTGTAATGGATGGGAAGTCAGAAATGAATCAGTTTTGTCCTCATTTTGTAGCCAATAAACATACATGAAACTTAAATATAGAAGTACAAATGTAGCCTGTAAAACTAAACTTTCCTCTCTTCACCACTGCTGAAGCTCCAGCTATATTACATTCAGTTTGGAGATGTTTAGTGCAAAAGTTATAAATGTGTGGACCAAAACAGAGACGCCAGGGTGGCGTTCCTCAGGGGTCGGTATTTGGCCCAGCGCTGTCTGACACTGTAACAGTCAGTCCAAAGAACGATATTGTCTCAACATCAACATCAGGGACTTGGACTATACAAGACTAACATCTTGACAAGAGGCCACAAAAATCTGCCTGAGAAAAGATATGGTATGTTAACACTGAAAAAGGGAGGGTACTGCATGGTATGAACAATTCTGTACCACTCTCTGTTGATAACAGCAGTACGAACGCCTGTACCACTCTCCGTTAAGCTTTACTGAACTGGAACAATAAAGACTGCATAGCTGCCATCAAGAAGATTGATTCCAGCTGCTGTTTCCAACTTTGATGAAGAAATCTTAAACCTCAAGTGAACTTTGTTCATTATAATGTCATTATAATGCTAAAACAAACCTCCTGGTCAAAAGCTACCCTCCAAGTCAAACTACGCCTTGGACACTCGTCCCTGGGCATGTGTGAAGGCCTCACTTGAGTTGGCAGAGGGCCACAGGACAGAGGAGGGGCAAGATGTGTTGCCTGACATAAAAGATGTCTTCTTAGCAAAGAAACTTTTGGAAAGCTTTCTCCACCAAGGATCACGACGATCAGAAGGACCGGCAGGATGCTGCCTGGACCTGGGACCAGAGGGATTCCTTTGGACCTGCAGTGGGAGCTATCATCCTCTTTCCTCGCTTTACCTCTTTTCTCTCTTTTCTTATCACTCTTTCTTCCTATCACATGCCACTTTACAGGCAAAACAATAAAGTTTCACTGTTTGATTGAAGCATAACCCCTGTGGCATGTCCGCCTTTGATTTTTTGCACTTCGAGATCACAGTAAATGAACCTTTCCATCACGTGTCCGTTGAGTGGACCGTGACAGACACCTTTGTTGGTGACATGGATTGTGGGATTGGGTACGTCCTTGGCAAGTTTGCTGACAACACCAAGCTGTGTGGTGTGGTCAACACACGGAGGAAAGAAATGCCATCCAGAGGGACCCTGACAGGCTTGAGGAGTGGTCCATGTGAACCTCATGAAGTTCAACAAGGCCAAGTGCAAGGTCCTGCACCTGGGTCAGTGCAATCCCAAGCACAAATACAGGCTGGGAGATGAGTGGATTAAGAGCAGCCCTGCAGAGAAGGACTTGGAAGTGTTAGTGGATGAAAAACTGAATATGAGCCAGCAGTGTGCGTTTGCAGCCCAGAAAGCCAACCATATTGAAAGCTGGAGAGGGACTTTTTACAAGGGCATGTAGTGATAGGGCAAGTGGTAGTGGCTTTAAACTGAAAGAAAGTAGATTTAGATTAAATGTAAGGAAGAACTTCTTACTGTGAGGGTGGTGAGGCATTGGAACAGGTTGCCCAGAGAAGCTGTGGATGCCCCATCCCTGGCAGTGTTCAAGGCCTGGTTGGATGGGTCTTTGAGCAACCTGGTCTAGTGGAAGGTGTCCCTGCCCATGGCAGTGGGGTTGGAACTAAATGATCTTTATGGTCCCTTCCATTGCAAACCATTCTATGATTCTGTGACTAATGATGATAGCTATAGCAACTTCTAATATGAAGAAATGTTGTTTGTAAGTTCTTTAAGACCAAGGCAGAGTGTTCTCAAAATACATGTAGGAAAAATGGCAAAAGGAAGACAATAATTTATCATGAATACTGATGGTTGGTACAGCAGTTTGTAATAGGGTTACACTTTTGACACAAAAAATAAAGGTTAGATAATGGGAATATTTTTTTAATAGCGTGAATTACAAAACAATGGATTTCACTGACTAGGGAAACTGTGGAATCTCTAATCAACATCTTTTTGATCCAGCACCCTTTTTGGGTGACATAGTTGATTCTCCCATAGGAGACCAGAATGGAGTGAAGGATGTTTGTTGCTTATTCTATACACACACTAACCCAAATGTCCAAACACAGTATTGTTTCGGATAGTTTATGGCTTATAAACATTGCAATTAGTATGATATCACTACTTATTACTTATTTTTAAGAACACCTTTCTGATGAAAATAAACACTTTTCACCTAGAATATCGTGTCACAAATCTCAGGTAAAGCCATAGGTCATAGCATGATTATCTGATCTCTGCCTTTACTAAGCAAGCCACCTGGAAATTAATCTCAAACTGGTAAGGTGGATTTTATTAGTGGATTAATGGTGTGGAATTGGTAACACAGAATGATATCCCATATTCTGAGTTAAGCTTCTCTCAGGTTTTGTGCACACAAGTTTATAATTTTAAATTCAGAAAGAGAGATTTTGGAATAGTAAAGGTTTACTGACTTAATCTGTGTTGCTGTTTTATGCTAAAAATACTTAAGGTAAATGTTGGATGGATTTGGTTTTTTTCTTCAATATATTTGTATTTGAGAGGAAGCAAAATAATGTTGATTAAGATAGCTTGTTGCAAGTGATGATTCAGAGAATCACATAGCTTTTACATATTGTATGAGGTCTGAAATCCTTTATTCTCTTTGATCTGTAAGTGTTGTTTTGCATATGCTGTCCCTTGTGTCCCTGGTGGCCTTTTCTTTTTGTACTAAAATAATTCAGGGAATAGTAGTGACCAAAACCATCCAAATTCAGTTCTCAACAATTTTTATATTATTTTTATTGTGATTTAACCCCAGCCAGAAACTAAGCACCATGCAGGTACTCACTTGCCTCCCCCCCATCCCACTGGGATGGGGGAGAGAATTGGGAAAAAGCAAGTAAAACTTGTGGGTTGAGCTAAGAACAGTTTAATAGAAGAGAAAGGAAGTAACTAATAATGATAATAATAACAATAAATAATTGACAGTAATAATAAAAGAATTGGAATACACAAAACAAGTGATGCACAATGCAATTGCTCACCACTCGCTGACCAATGCCCAGTTAGTTCCCAAGCAGTGTTTCCACC
>JANZLQ010000008.1:23955420-24006842 GCA_026212715.1 Elanus axillaris
GTCTAGCGAAGAGGGGGGGGGAGTGATAGAACGACTTGGTGGGCACCTGGCGTCCAGCCATGGTCAACCCGTCACACTCAGGTTTGGGCATGTTGTCTGCCCATTTCAAATTGAGCAGGGTATTCTTTTTTCTTCTTTAAATATGATAAAAGTTCTGTTAAGGTATCAGTTCTTCCTTACTTAATTTTTTTTTCTGCTTTTCAAATGCCTGAGTCTAAAGATACGTGTTAGAAATTCACACTTTTAACCTATGCAGTCTATAGAGTTCACTGATGCTGCAGTGATGAAAACCATACATTTTCCACAGGGGATGCCCTTCCAGTTTACTCTTAAGGTCTGCTTGGCTATAACTGATACTTTAATTTTTGGATGGGAACACTATCAGGTGGTCTGACAGCCCTCAGCACTGTTGATCCTTTAAGGAAGGTGTATAGTGAAACTGGAAAATTTTCAGTGGTTTTCTCTACAAGCTTGTGGTAAGAATGAATCACATTCAGTGATCAAAGTTTAATGTCAGTGTAACTTCTGAGACATGTTCCTTTACTTGGCATCAACAAAGAAGACAGTGAAAGTACACGTTTACCAGATGGCATACTCTTGCAGGTGCCTTCTGATTTATGCTGTATTTGAGAGAAAAAAATGTCTTTGCTGTTGGATAAAGGGCTATGCGAGCTGCTACTGGATAGCTCAACTCAGTTGTCAGTTCCCATTTGGACTTACACATAGCAAGAATATTCTTGTGGACTATTACATGAAAAATAGAACAATTCATTACCCATGCACTGAATTCTCTGACATGTAGTCTGCTCATTGTTTAGCATTCTACTTCAACTTCCCTTTTTATTTATTCGGATTATGTTTTCAGTATTCCACTATAAGGACATAAGTAGACTTATAAGCTGAGTATAAAAAAGTATAGGGAATGAACATAAGCTTCTCAACATTGCAACACAAATTCTTAGCATCTCTTTTGATGAGGTGTATGGATTTTACAGTTTGAATATATTTGTAGACTACATGTCACAAAGAAAGCCATATGTTGCCAAGGGAACTCTCCATCTCCTCCCTTCTCAGTTATTGACTTGGCAAACAGGTAAACAAATAGTACCAACAGCATGCCTTGTACATGAACTATGGATTTCAGAGTGTTTAAAAAACAGTTTAAAAAAAAGCAGGCAATGGCATTTCTGTTGTGCTTCTGGCATGTGCTTCTGTTTCTGACTTTTTAGATTACATATTTCTGCATCCATCCTTAAGACTTACATACAGAACTTCTTAGTTTGTTGTAGTTCAACTGGTTCTAATGAAGACTTTGCTCATGCATATGTACTTGCTCATGTTTGTGCAACACATCTTTGTGATCTGAAGTACCCAATTATTTCAGTTTAAAGAATCAACCTGTCTGAGAAGTCAAGAGTTTATAAAAGATACATCATCTGCTGGTTCTGTAGTATCTTGAGCTTGATGCCATGTAAAATCAATGCAGCTTACACTTCCTTTTGTTAGGTCCCATGGTTTAATATTAATGATCATCTCTATTGCACCCTGAGTAGGGACAAATATTAAAAGTCTGGATAATTTCAATGGAGTTTTGTGGATTTTCTAGTCTAGTCTCAAATTCTTCCTGACTAAACAGAGAGCAAAACATACAATTAAGAAGAATATTCTCAATACGCTGAAAAGTAGTAGTACATATATAAATCTAGTGAGTGAAGAGTTTAAGGAAAAGGAGTTAATACTAGAATCTTCCTGATGGAGCTGGGAGAATGACCTTGTGACACCTGCCTCTATCCAGTTCCTTAATATTCTTTTAGGTATTTATTCTTAAATTCATTTTAGGTGGATTTCAGATATTTCTGTTTCTATTTCCTTGTGAAACGCCCTATTTAAATTCCAGTCCCATTATCCTTGCTTACCTGTTCTTAAGGAAGAGTTTTACCACGCTATTGGATGCTATTTAGTATATGATGAGTACAGAATATCTGCCTACAGTTGATACTGAGCTAACATTCAAACTATATACATATTAGTGTTCTACTTTAGAATCAGGCTGCAGACAGTCTGTAGACTAAAGCTCAGTAGTGGAGTTGATTTTCAACCTAGTTTCATCTGAAAAGCATCCTGTTTGTGTGCTCTGCTCTGTGATGAAAACCAAAGTGTTACTGGAAAACATTCCTTATTTTACTTGAAGATTTTCTTACCTGAAATAAAATCCAAATGGTGTATTTACTTCAGTGGGACATCATCAGGTGGTTGTCCTGCTAGGCAGGTATTGCAGAAGTGGCTTTGTAGCATAAAATGTTAACTCTACTGATTTTATTTTCTCCTATTGTCACAGTAAAACCAATAAAATAGACTGTAAATTCCACCCTTTTCTGCTTCTGTATCAAACCCTTTGGATTAGACAGCCTTCAGTATCAGTTTAAGGTAACTTGTTTGACTTTACACTGAAATGGATGAAGAGTGTCACCATTATCCTTTTCACTGAGTCTATTGTGAGATAATTGGTACCAAATGACTTGTGAACGTTGCACTGTCAGCGATTTTTACATTGATAGACTAGATACGTGTTGAGAAATATTCCATAAAACCTTAGGTATCACTGTGTTTTGGAGGGGATATTTCCAATTTAAAGGCAAACTTTTAAGGCCACTATATGAAACCTATTACTTTGTAGGAGAAGTGCCAAGATTATTGCTGTTTTTCTTGCATTGAGAAGTACTGATAGTTGGAAACCATAATGAGTTTTTTATTAAAAAAAAACAAAAACACAAGACCTAGTTTAGGATTTCAGGAGTTGTCAAGGCATTATTGGCTTGAACCTTGCCTTGAGAAGGAAAAATACAAGGATGGGGAAGAAGGTCTTACAGAATTCATCAAACTGGTGAGAAAACAAGGATAGGGAAAAATGAGGGCAGAAGCTCCTGGAAGAATTTCAGAGTAGTGTTTCTCAAGTGCAAACAGAGCCAGGGCAGGGAAGAAAAAAACGTGATTTCTGCTGAGAAAGAAGGAAAAAGCAAGGAACATATAATGCCTGGTAGGTAAAAAAAGAACAAGAACGAAAAATAGAAAGCTTTGGGGATTGTATGTGATGCCAAACTTAAAAAATATTTGAAGATTATTGTGTGTCATGGTTTAACCTCAGCCAGCAGCTAAGCACCACGCAGCTGCTCACTCACTTCCCCCCCCCCCCCCCAGTGGGATGGGGGAGAGAATTGGGAAAAGAAATAAAACTCGTGGGTTGAGAAAAGAATGGTTTAACAGAATAGAAAAGAAGAAACTAATAATGATAATGATACCACTAATAAAATGACAACAGTAATAATAAAAGAATTGTAATATACAAATGATGAACAATGCAACTGCTCACCACCCGCTGACCAATGCCCAGTTAGTTCCCCAGCAGCAATGCCCTCCAGGCCAACTCCCCCCAGTTTATATATTGGGCATGACATCCCATGGTATGGAATACCCCCTTGGCCAGTCTGGGTCAGCTGCCCTGGCTGTGTTCCCTCCCAAATACTTGTGCCCCTCCAGCCTTCTCGCTGGCTGGGCATGAGAAGCTGAAAAACCCTTGACTTAGTCTAAACATCACTTAGCAACAACTGAAAACATCAGTGTGTGTTACCAACGTTCTTCTCATACTGAACCCAAACCTAGCACTATACCAGCTACTAGAAAGACAATTAACTCTATTCCAGCTGAAACCAGGACACTGTGATAGAGTTGGAAGGATGAGCAGTATATTGGAAACTTGAGAGATGGAGGTATTTAATTTATTGCATTAATATGCATTTGATGTTCCTTGATTTAAAGAAGCAATAAAGTCTGGAGTCTTGTTGTTTGGAGATAGTAAATAATGTGCAAAGTAACTCTGGTTTGGGAATTCAGTGACCTAAACTATATGGGAAGATTGAAACTTCTGTTGAAAATAACTGACCAGTAAATCATGGAAAAAGCCAGTTTTTTTGCACATGACCTACAGAAGCTACTGTTTTCCTGGGAGCGTTCTGCTTTACCTAGTTAATTGTGTAAAGTTAGTATACAGGAGTATATGGTATGAATACTGATATATATTAACATATGCTATATTAAGTGATTCATAGCTGAGATTTTTTTCAAAACTGTTATTTTCCTGCAAGTTCATAATAAGCTCTTACTGAAATCAGCTTTTAAATATTTGCACCAGAAAATGAGATTTGCCATATTTTGGTACATCCCAAGTTATACAAAATCTGCAAACTACTTTTATTACTTTTCAACTACTGGGTCATAAACTTGGATTACTTTTACAGGATTTGGTATATGAGTTGACAGATGTGATATATGATGACACTTTATCTTTTATTGCTTACCCGTACTAGTTATTGGGACAGGATGGGGGCAGTTCATATTAACCACATGATGGGATTTCAGTTGCTTACCCAAGTGTCTCTCATTCATTCATTCATTTGCTATCAGTTATAGCAGATATATTGCTTCTTCAAGCCTGTCACACCAATAAATCATTTCAGTTGTATGCATTTGTACAGTGCCAAAACGTACCGTGAATTTTAAAGGAAATCTCCTATTTTCTTTTCAATCAGATGAGCAACGTGAAGAGACTACGGCCACGGCTCAGTGCTATTCTTTTTAAGCTTCAGTTTGAGGAGCAGGTGAACAACATCAAACCTGACATCATGGCTGTCAGTGCTGCCTGTGAAGAGATAAAGAAGAGTAAAAGCTTTAGCAAGCTTTTGGAACTAGTATTGTTAATGGGAAACTACATGAATGCAGGTTCTCGGAATGCACAGACCTTTGGATATAATCTCAGCTCCCTATGTAAAGTGAGTTTTGAAATATTCATGTTGAATATTATGTTGAGGTTTTAATTTGGTTTTATTATGCTACTTAAATACTTTGTTTTGATGTTTCTCCTGCAGTTAATTTTTGGGGTTTTTTTTTCCTCCCATAATTCTTAGCATTAGTTGATGGTTTGAACAATACAGCTAATCTTTGTAAAGCCATCTTGAGACTGGTTTGCATTTAAACTTTTAGAAGATTCCATTCTGAGAGAATAATAGTAATAATAAAAAAAACCCAAACTAAATAAGGTTATGGAAGGACCATATAACTGTCATCATAGTAGTGTTGTCGTCTTACGCTTCTAAGACTGTCACATTTTAATCTGTTTTAATACAGTTGTGTTTTCTTTTTACATAAATTTTATCATTATCTGATTCTTTTTTGTTATTGCTCAGTTTCATCAGCTTCCTTTTTCTCCTATTTTTCCTTACATTTTCACTCTTTCAACTTTTATATAAGGTATATATAAGATGACATCTATAATTTCTTGAGTGTTAATTTATAATCGATTCTAATCGTAATTCCAGTCCCTTTACTTATTGTTGTTATTTTTTTCATGTACCTTCTGGGAGGTCACTGCAAAATCTGTGGAGAATGCACATGTGTGTAATAGTCTTTATGAGAAAGGAATTATTTTGGAGTTTGTATGTACTCTTTGTCTTCCCTCAGCTTCTTTATCTCTTTACACAAGAGAAAATGCAATATCTTAACTTCTACATTCTTTAAAATAATGGCCCTTACTCTGCCATGTTTCAGAAGAATTCTTTCACTAAGGTTCTCGAGTGTTGAATGCACTACCTGTAACTTAAATATTCATAAAGAATAAGTTATATATCTTCCCTAGTCTAAAGTAAACATTAAGCATGCATCAGCCACCTAGAGAAATACAGCATAGGTGAAATTATTGAGTTAAAACTACAGTTTGTTGAGAAACATGTTCAGAAGGAAGATACTAAAGGTTCTCTCTCTCTCTAATTGGGTGCATTTAATTCCTAGGTATGATTGTACAAGAATCTGTCTGGTTGTATTCTCTGTATTTTTAATGCACAAAGCAACAAAAAAAAGAAATATAAAAACAATATGAAGGTAAGTGTTACAGACACTTTGCAGAGGAGGATCAAAATTTAATATCTAGAAGATGAAAATTTTGAAGACTACCAATACTACACATAGGAAAGGGAAGTCATGTGTGCAGATAATGAAAGTAAGGAGTGAATGGCTAGGTAGAATTCCAGATAATGGGCTTCAATTCCTGGCTAACTCTACAGTACTCTGACATGAAATGCATTTGATCATCTAGGATCTCATACTATCTTAGATTAGCATGTTTACAAGTTATTTAGCTTTACAGGAGGTTACAACAGTCTGTTGGAGAGGAAAAAAATGTCCCTTTTAGTGGACCTTCTATGTATTACAAAGATGGTAATTACCTACTGTTTAATTGGTGCTGATAAGGTTTTAAGTGAAGTCTTGTCTGAATTACTGCAGAAAATACATAGACTGACTGGTGAGAGGCAGGATGACAGTAACGTGTAACACTTCCAAACTGGAAAAAAAGGCATTTGGGTGTATTTAGTTTAGAAAAGAGGAACATGAGGAGGACATAAGTGTCCTTTTGTTATTAATTTATGATAAAGATGGCATTTGATCATTTGTTTTCTGAGTAACTAAGGTGGGAGATTGAATAATTGGTTTTGCTGGTAACAGAAGAAGTTTGCTTACAAGTTACAAAAGCTGTGTAAGTGCAACGATAGTTAAGAACTTGGTAGTGAAGAAGACTGTGGAAAGCTTTTGAAATCTAGGTATACTAATAATTCTCAAAGCATCTCCATAAGGCCAAATTAAGAGCTAAAATAAGTAATACTTTGAATAGGGTATGTAGTTAACTAGTTGGAAAGTATGTGCACATTGCTAAGAATCATGGAATAATTCATGTGGGAAGGGATGTCAATAGGCATCTAGTCTAACCTCCTGCTCAAGAGAAATGCTGATCACTACTGATGGTCTGTAGGTGAATCAGATACAAAGCTATAAGGACCAAAAAAGGTAATTTCCTCCCTTATCAAAATGCTTAGTACAGTGTAATTTTGACACTGTATCATGTTATATGATTAGAAGTGGTGATACTGGTTTACTCCTTTCAGGACTTGATTAAATTATGCATAAATATATATCATAGTAATCAATATGTTTAATTTACATAAGATATGTACACATAAAAAAATGAAGTTCCAGTGACAAAGATTCATATATATTTGGTTTGGCATCACTTCATACTGTTTTGTAAATACCAAACCACAGCACTTAAAAACTTTTCAAGGGGAAGATAATACAACATTAATGGTTGTTGAATATGAGTGTATTGATGTCCCTGCCTTTGGCAAGGGGGTTTGACTAGAAGATCTTTAAAGGTCCCTTCCAACCCAAATCATTCTGTGATTAGGAAAGAAATACCAACCATTACAGATTTTGATGGGGGGGCAGAGCAGCTATGGCCACCTCAGAGTTCACCTGTAAAATTTCAGATCTCTGACACTAGATATCCTCAGACAAGTGCAACCTACAGGCAACTGCTTGTTCTTTTGAAGGTTGACAGATTTTTCAGAGAGACAATCACTGGGAGTTTGTATTTACTATCCTGTGTGTATCAGGGTACTAGTCAGCAATTCCTAATTTACCTCATCCAGTTGTGGCCTCATTTAGGAAGTCCGTGAGTGCCAAGCCTTCACTGGTTATGA
Organism: Elanus axillaris; assembly: GCA_026212715.1. NCBI lineage: Eukaryota > Metazoa > Chordata > Aves > Accipitriformes > Accipitridae > Elanus > Elanus axillaris. The sequence continues at coordinate 23,963,004 of JANZLQ010000008.1, forward strand.
AATAGTGTCTTACACAGACAGATCACTTTGTCTGGAAACATGGAGGTAAAACTATGTAGGTGTAATTTTGGGGATTTTCTTAACTATGTGTAGTGTCTTGATTAATTGGATTGAGGCTCCAGTCTCTTCGGGGGCGTGGGTTCGTATCCCACCGCTGCCACCACAGTCTGTATTCGTACTGAAAATCAAGATCAAGCGAGCTTTTGACCAGCTGCGTGGTGTTAGTTGCTCGCTGGCGTTAAACCACGACAGTTCTTAATCTCCTCTGTTCTGAGAATAATAAACTGGTTCAACTATTAAAAATATTAGTATTAAAATAGGAAAAAGCTCCACCCAAATGAATATTCCTTCAAGGCCCAAAACTAGAAAGCTGCAAATTGCCAACTGCTTTGTTGTCTGCACAGCAGCTTTCAGTAGGGTTTCTGAGAAATTAAGAAATTTGCAGTGGCTTCTGTCCTTCAAAGATGTTGGTTTCTGTAATATCTGAAGAATATACAATTTATCTGCTCTTCTTCATTAGTGCCCAGCTATGCATAGGGAACTATATGGACTATCCACTTTGCAGAAGGCAATTCCATATCTTGCCTTGTCCCTGCATTATGTACGATTGAATTGTAATAGTTCTGCATCAGAGAACATGTGTGCATATTCTCAGAAGAGAGATATGATATTGCTATGCTAATAGTCAATTGTCTATTAAATACTGATATATTAAAATGATATGCATGTTTATAACACTGGTTTATTTTTAAAACTAACTTTTGTTAACTACCTGTATTTTAAGCAGTGTCACGTTGTAGAAATTTTGTGTGATGTTTCAATTACTGAGATGTTTGTCAGTGAGATTCCCAACACAGTAGAAGCAACTTATTTTATAACATTGCATACAGTAATGACCCTATAATATATTTTTTGGGTTTTGATATATATATATGTGTTCCATTTTCTGTTTATTTTAAAAATTATGTCTCATATTATTATTAATCTACTCATCTGAAGGAAAAAATATACATTCTGAAAGAGTATATCTCATCATGTTTATTAAGATAGTATTTTGATCTTTGAAAATAATCACTGACTTTTTACAGTGAAGTATGAAATCTCAACCTCAGTGATAACCACCGTCCAAAATTCTCAATTTGCATACAGTATGGAAAAAGCAAACAATATACTCTAATTTGGTTTTTAAACTAAGTCAATAAAATGCCCCTCAAGTGACCTCTGAGGATATTGAGGAGCACAAGAAGTGTGAAAAAATCTCTTTATAAGAAATTTTAAACAGTGGGAAAACTGTAGCGATACATTTTTGAAAAAATAATAAATCTGTATGTAAATTTAAATTGGGATTGATCTTGCTCTCAGTTCCTTACTCAGAAGAAATCCCCATATAGCTCTGTGTCTGGGTTTGAGCCCTCTTTGGAAAGAGGTAATTTTTCCTTTCTGCCTTGTTTCTCTAGTTTCTCTTATACTGTTGAGCATTGCTGATCATTTGTATTTTTCATGGTAACCAAACTAAAGAACAGTACTGAAGTTGAAACAAGCTACCATGAGTTTTCAACTTGTTTAGTGCTAGTTGTAATACGTCACTAAATACTTCTCTCCCCGATATTTAGATGTACAAGTCTGTGTACAATTGTGTCAGCCCTTTAGTATGTGTGCAGACTTTGTGTGTGCCTATGTACATGTATACTTTTCTGTTAAGTAGTTTTATGCAGAAATAGTTTTTAAGTAGTAAAAAAACACTTTCATATGATATGTCATTTTCTATTTGTAAAAATCTTTCCAATGATTTGAAAGACTAGTTCGAATGAGAGACTACGACAGAAACATATAACTGAATGTTTGCCAGTTGTCAACTGTTAGTATTTGTACACAAGTAGGTGCAAGTTTTAAAATGGCTGGGCTTAAAATAATTTTATACGTATAAAGGGTTCAGAAAGAAACGTTTGTACTTAAGAATTTTTGAAGTCAAAGTTTTTAAACAATGAAGCCTATGAACTCTTATTTGCCCTACTGAGAATTGGTAACAACAAGAACTTGTGCAGGTTGAGGTTGCAGCTTCCACCTCATAAATATTGTTGGGCTAGAGTTAGGTTCACACATAAGGAAATCATGTCGCGGAGTGGATATGTGCATCATATATTGTTAGATTTTGCTGATTTAGCACTGATTTTTTTTTTCCCTTTCACGAGTTTATTCGCAGTTTTGCAAATATTCCTGTATTGCTTAAGTAATTACATTTAAAAAAAGGAATGGGTGCTTGTTTTGAGTACAGAACTCAAATATTGCATAGAATTAAAAAATATTTAATGCGATCCTTCTAGTGATTTTTAGCAAGAGGGAAAATGAAACAGCCTGTTACTTAGGGTTTTCTTTAAAAGAGCTGTACCAGTTCAACAGTTTGTTCTTGCCTTTCTTAGTTTCACAATTAGTAATATATATTAATTACCAAAATAGTCAGAAGTAATCTTATTCTCAGTGTTTTAACATTTATTTTTTTCTCTCTAGCTGAAGGACACAAAGTCAGCAGATCAAAAAACAACATTGCTCCATTTTCTTGTAGAAGTGTGTGAGGAAAACTATCAGGATGTCCTGAATTTTGTTGAGGATTTTCAGCATTTAGATAAAGCTAGCAAAGGTATGTATAACTAACCAAAAGTTTTGATTCTGAGTTCATTGCAGTGTCTTTGATGTGAGATGATGTTTATTTTTTACTAACATTATTTTAACAATAGACATTAGTGGTCTGTATCATAAATTGGTAATTTGAGCAGCTGCAAGTGGTCTTGAAGATATTTACTGTTCAGTCCTCTAATGTTTACTACAGGATTTCCCATTACATTTCTTCCAACATGTCTTCTGGAATCTTGTCCAAAATAGATTTCTTTTGAAAGTTATTTTCTATTAAAGTATCTTAAACTATTTCCAACTCTCAATCTTTTATATGGTAAGTGTAGTACAATCACTCAGTGTCTTTTAATTCAGAGATGCAGAAAGGCTGTCATACCATCACTTAATTTTATGTTGTTTTTTTTTCTAAACATGAATCAGAACAGATTTTTTTTCCCTGTTTTATGGATTTCATGAAACAGTAGCATTGGAAGTGTGGAAAAATAAAATCCTCTTTCTAATGCTTCATCATGCAATATAGAATATGGTAAACCTCATTATAAGCAGCAGCGGGTTTTTTGCAGTTAATTTCTTAATTAAGTGTACCTTCTCCATGTTTTATCACAGATTAAGTAATTTAAACTGACTAAGCATGGAGTTATAAATTTATGCCACCTTGGCACTGTCCTACCCTTGCAGGAAAAGAAGATTGTGTGGGCTGTCTCAGTTAAAAGATTTTTAGTTTATGTCAGTTTGGAGAATATCGCCATTTATCTGTATTGCTGTTTTACAGTGTCACTCTTATGCCTCAGTCATTCTCCCTGCCACAGACTACAGCTTTGCAAAACCTGCTGCTGATACAGAAATTGCGATAGTGGTCACTCACATAGAGAGAGCTTTCTGTTTTCATGGTTCTTAAAGTTTCCAATTTTAGTTGGTGCATTATAACCACTTAGAAGTTCAGGTATTTTTAAATAGCTTTCAAATGCTTCAAGCCCTTCATCTAACTGTACTGGTAATGGAAAGAGTTTCTAATGTATATAGATTTAGTATTTTATGCATTATTTTCAGTGTTAACTGGCCACTGATTTTTGATTTTTTTTTTCCATTACTAGTATGTTATTGGCTGAATTGTAGTTGCATTTTGTATACCAGACAGAAAAATGTTCCTTATTAGAAGCCATCATTTTCAGCATAGACAGTCATCTTATATGAAGCTGATGATTGTCTTCTGAAAAGCTTCTGAGATGTAAAACACTGACCATTCAAAGAGTAGCCAGTAAAATTATCAGTTAGTCCAGGCTTTCTGTTCTTTTTTAGGTGTCTGCTACTGACTAGATGAATCTTTGATCTCACTCAGTATGTTGTAGGATGGAAATCAATGACCGTGTTTTCAAGTTTATATATTGAATTTGCTTCAGTGTATTATGAGGTGTATTTTGCATTTCAGTTTTCCTGTATGAAAAAGACAAAGGCTTGGTATGTCTTTAACAGATTAGCATATCAGTGAGTTTGTTTATAATTCTTTCCCTACCTGCAAAAATTTATTTTGTTTTGAAAGACTTCTCCTGCACTGGAATTTTGGAAAATCCATTAGATCCCAAGGACTGCAGTTCATATTTTTTTAAAAAATCTTTTTTTTAACTTTTTAGTACTTTTGCAGAAGTATATTTTTAGGAAGAAAGTTGATTTAATATGCATAAACTTTTGCATCGTAAATTTTTAATGAGGTGGCTATTTTTGCTTAAGCTTACCAAAAGGTCAGTTCAAAAAAATCTGTGAATCTGTGGTTGTCATCAGCCGTATCTGATATAATGGACTCACCTGTTCAGATGTAACTTACTGATATGCTGATGAAGACTAAGTTGACCAAGAATGATTTGCACTGAGACTTCTACAGGGAGCTGGGAAAACACAGCAGATATTACAAGGCATCATTATAGCTGCTAAGGAGAGTGAGTGACAGAGGGGGAAGTCATCAAAAATGTTCTATCTTGATGATCATCTAATCAAATATGCTTATTCCAGAAGAAATACTAGTTGTGTTAGAACAGAATTGGAGTATTGAAGGCTTAGAGCATCTCCTCCATTCCAAGGTACTATACAACAAGAATAATCTGTCCTGGGTTGTATTTATTGGAGGCAGTTCAGACTTCCAGTAAATTTGGAAAACCACTGAATCCAAAGGTTACATCTAAAAGTTACAGGCTGCAGATAGTACAGAAGGTAGGAAGTCAGCCTGGGTTTTTTCTGTCATCTGATAGGAAGGTTCTGTTTACATATATGCTGCTTTGCTGGTCAAAGTTGTTGGGTGAGGAGACAGATCATTCTTTTCTGGTTTTGTATCATATTAATATAATGCTTAAATTTTCTATGTACCATATAGGTTGTATTTTGTACCAGTATTTGTTTCTAAATCCTTTTCTCTACCTTTTGTCCTAGCAAAGCTTAGGGCCTTGTAGAGGTGGTAGAATGCCATTCCTTTGTGCTCTAAAGTAATTTAAAAAAGTAATTCACACCACTAAATCAATGAAGTTTTATAAGAATATTCTTTTCTCCCATACCTTTGTTGCAAGCTATTTTTTTTTATTGAGCTGGTTTTATTTCCTGCCTGCATACTCATTTCTTCAAATTCAATAATTTCCCTTTTTATATGTGGCATAAAGATATTATTTGTAACTGTCCTTTAAATTACAAATCAAAATGAATGTGGCAGAAAGATGTGTAAATGCCATTTGAACAAAATTAACAGAAAACTTTAAGTTGAACACACTGTATAAAAATGGAACTGTACTATGCATTTATTGGTTTTGGTTTGATCACCAAGTGAATGTTGAGTCTTCTACAGGTTTCTTAAAACAAGTTACTTAAAAGATACTTTTATAGAATTCTTCTTTGACATGACTGTCCTTGTATCACCCAGCCCATTTGTAGCATACATTGTATCTTTTTTATTTTGTACTTGCTCATTCTTAAAACTTCTCTCTCATTTCTGATTCAAAATGGTGACATTACAATGTTTACCAACTCGTTTTCTTTTTATACTTTTTAGAAGAAAAATTCTTGCTCCTTTCACTTCATTAAATATTGTCCAGTAATTATCACACAGTAAGCTGTTAACATAGCTTGCAAGACTTTAACAGCAGTGACAAGGTCTGTTAGTTGTGAAGCTAACATGTATTTTATAGTATTTTATAAACGATAAAACATTCACAATATGTAAACTGCATTAGAAAACATAAATTTTAATTTTTAAAATATAACTTTGACAGTCAACTAGCAAGGGACATGTCACCTATGCAGTTGTAGTTTACCTCAGGGCATTTAATTTGTGTTGGGTTTTTTTTCCATTATATGCTAAAATTTTAGTTCTTACTTTTGTCATACTAGAAGTAGGCTTAATTCACTGTTACAGTACATGAATTAAAGATACCTTTTTGCTTTGAAGTATAACAAATCCTGGGTTTTAAGTACTCTTAGATCAGCAGGAGGAACTTTCATTGCCGCTAATGAGCTTACTGATATGACAGTTCCTGAAGATTCATATAATTAAAGCTGTCCCTTCTTTTAAACATAATGACTTTCCTGCTTTTCTATTAGTATTCCAGACAAGAAATATTTCGGTAATTTAGTACACTTTACTAATTTCTTATTTTATGGTATTCTAAAGATTTATATTGCATTTATCCAGGCTGCTGTTTTATTTGATTGACTTCAGTTTACATAGACCTTACAGGCAGCAGTGTATAGAATCTTCCTTTCATGTTGTAATAACAATATAAAACTGCAGCTTTTCCTTCCTCTAAAAGTCATTAACTCATTGTTGCTTTGCAAGTAACTTACCAATTTTCTCATATTTGAAACTTCATTCAGGTTTTTTCATAGATAGTTAATTTCAGGGTTTTTTTTTAAAGCTAGGAACCAAATTATAACTATGAAGTTTAATTTATATTCATTAAAAAACAGAACACCCCCACCTACAACATATAAAAATGTTAGGACAAGATGAGAGAACAATATTAATATATGTGCTATAAGCAACCTATATGTCTGTTGTGGCTTAACTCCAGCTGGTAACTAAACGCCATGGAGCCTCTCACTCACTCCCTGCCACCCAGTGGGATGGGGGAGGCAATGGGGGGGGGAGGTAATACTTGTGGATTGAGATAAGAACAGTGTAATAGAACAGAAAGGAACAAACTAATAATGATAACAACAATAATAAAATGGCAATCATCATAAAAGAATTGGAATATACAAAACAAGTGATGCACAGTGCATACTGAACTCAAAACACCAGCCACTAGGAAGACAATTAACTCTATCCCAACTGAAACCAGGAGAATGTCATAAGGAAAGGTGTTTTTTTCCCTATTATAGAATTTCTAAAAGTCTATGGCAAGTTTCTTAGTCCTATTAAATAAGACACTTTCTGCTATGCATTGCTTGGGCTTCTATTTTGTCTTAGGTTGCAAATTCACAGTGTTTTCATGTAATCAGGATTGTTTTGTTTGTTTTGTTGGGAGTTTTGTGCTTTCAAAAAACATTAAAAAGTTAATGAGTTACTCCATAATGTATTATACTCAACCAATACCAAAATCAATAGAAGATTCCACTATCTTGCAGATTACACAAATTTCTAAGTTCTCAAAGCAGGTTCATAGTGTGGAATGGTAGCCCATTCAGAGATTTACTTTGAAAAATGTTTGCAAACTATCATGGTAACAATTTTGTTAATGATTTCTTTTTTTTTCGAGAATTCCTTTCTTTTTAAATGCAAAGTTCATTTTTCAATATTTTTGTTATGTATGGGATGTTTCTCTGCCTTAAATGACAGTTTTCAAGAATGGTGGCTATGAGGAATAACCAGGAAAGTTGCTACCAACTAGAGGTCCATTTGTAGAGGTCCTTTTTTTTATTCTGTATCTGTTACCTGAATTTTATTTTTTGGTGGCTCTTCAGAAAGAGAGTAAAAAGAGTTCTTCAGATTACTGAAAAAGGAACGGTATTCTTGTTCTTGGATGTTAATTTAATTAATTCAGCTATTAGATAAGTAGCTTCACTTATGGTATACAGTTCATCTGTGTTATGTTTTTTATATGTACATTTATGGAATACATTTCAAAGAAGATATTCAGAGATTTCCATCAATGGCAGAGAATAAATAATGTGACTAACAGCTTATGTTGCAACTTTCTGGTACAGACAGGGCTGTAATCTAGTGATAATAGTCACAAAATTTCAGGAATCAACCTTAGAATAAAACCGCAGTGTTTATCCTCTGAATGAAAAGTCACTCTATTACTTGCAATTATGAGACCTTCTAGTTTCTTGGTCTGTGATTATATTAGTTGCATATCAAGACAGGACCCAGTGGAGATATCAAACATATCTTATGCCTTAATTTATACAGGAAGAAGCCAGTGTATGCTTTACAAGAGCTATTGTCTACTCTTGTAAGTTACTATAGAGGCAGCTAAACAAACTAAGCATTCCTTACATCAAGTGAAGAAAATCTTAAAAGAAATGTGGACTTAATTTCAGGAATTTTATCATAGTAAATAATTTGATTTTTTGCCCCATGGAAAATTGCTATCAAAGTTGGACAAAATGAAAATTAGAGAAATAACTGTATAAACAAGAATGCAATACTTAATTTTGTAAAGGAACTTGCTCATTTCAGGAACAGTTGTACCTACTCTGATTTCTAAAGATTTACTGTTACTTCAGTAAGTATTTACTGTTACTAGGAGTAGAAATGTCCTAGTGAAATGAGTCGTTGAGACAAAATTAAAAGCTGTGGTTAGAGTAGGGTTAGAATATCACAATCAGGAAGAGGACTAAAGTGCAGGTATGGGAGTAGTAAAGAAGAGAAAAATATTTCACTTGATTACATTACCACAAGTACAAATTAGTTTAGAAACAAATTACTGTGCCTAACTGTCAAAAGAGTTAAAGTTACAGGATTGCCTTCTTGAGTTGTACTTTTCTCAGTGGAAAAAAGCAACTATATGGTTTGAGTTAGATTGCTTATAATGATGATTATATAAATGTGGCACTCAAAATAGCAAATACTAAATTTTATGGCTCAAAAGATAAACAGTGATAGGAATTGAAGTTTTGGTTAGATTTGGCTTTCAAACAAGATTCTTATTAACTGTAAAGTAATTATATTAAACTTAAAATAAATACTGAAGTGTAACAAAGTAGTGACAGACAAAAAATTCCATATGGAAAAAAGGGTGTTGAGATACCATTATTTTAAAAGAATAAAAATTTTTAAAAGCCATGTTTTTGTTGTAAAGACTGAGAAAACTTGTAATGTTCTAAGCAATTAATTTTACAATGTTATAGAGCTCTAAGCAATAGAGGAAGATTAAAGTATATATCTGTCCATGAATGCAGTACTTAGAAGACTGTTTCAAGCTCTAAACTGTGTGAAAAAGATTCCTATACAAGACTGAAAAAGCATGTTATTTTGCTGCTACTGTTTTTTGAAAAAATTTGAAGAGAGCTTGTTTTTTATAGGCTAAAGATATTTATCTATTTACCAGAAATGTATGATTTAAGACATAAAAATGTGCTACTCCAGCATTTAGGATACCATACCAGGGGTGTTAAATATTTGCAAAAAGAAATTCACGGTGGTGTGGTTTAAGTACACCTTTAAATATTTCTACAGTTTTGTGTTTGTTGATGGTTTTTGCACCCCTGTTTATACCTGTAATGGATGAACAACTCCTGCTCTGTTGGGACACAAGTCCTACATCAGCACACTACAGACTTGCCATATTCCTGTCTGAACCATTTTAAAATAAATTGAACTTACTGAAAATAAGTAATTAAACACACCTTTTTGTGATCCCCCCCCCTCCGCGTGTGTGAGTGCATTTCACAATCTAAAAATTTTGGTTTTAAAAGCTGATGGAACATGCAATATTATGGAATATGTGGTACTGATACATATTTATTGCAAACGATCTCTTATTTCTTTTAATGTTTGTGGCTTTAAGTTGTGCACAGTACTGTTATCTGGCAAGTAAATTTAATATATAATTATGCAATAGACTACTAAAATGTAAGTGAAATGTTCTGTTTCTTTAGGGCATAGAAATATATACATCTTTTACAAGCATGAATTAGCAAATAAATCATTAAGCAAGAGTTAAGAGTATTTGCACGTTTATACCAAAACAGCGCTTCAGTTTCTAATGTGATATTGAAGTATGTCTGTAGTCCATGAAAGTAGCTCTCTCTCTATCATCTTGCAGTGATCGAACAGTTAAGTATCATAAGTATCACCAGGCTATTCCCTGGTGCAGTCCTTGAGCCCCCAGTTCTTTAAACACGTAGACAGTTTGATCTTTAGGCAGACCAGCATTCAGATAAAGCTGTTCAGTACTTTTAATTTCATTTTTATTCAACTGGGTATAAATGGATGTTACTGAGAGATTTCGTTGCTGTATAGCATTTTAAGTGATAGTGAGATTAAGACAAATAAATAATATGGATACTCTATAAGGGAAAATGTGATATCTGCTAAAAGACAAAGAAAAAATATGAAATGGGTTTTGCAGAAACCAGTTACAAGAGGAACCTTAAAATGGTGGAAAGGGCAATGGAACAGAAAAGCTGAATACATTGTGCAGATATATAGACCCTTGAAGGTGAGAAAGCTTAATTTTAATTAGTAGGGAAGTGTTGCAAGTGCATATATATATAAATCTATGTATGTGTAGGCTTGTGTATCTTGCTACCTATATATCTGTCTCAGGGAGTCAGAGATTGCAGTGATGGCATTATTTAGAAGACTGATAAATCTGGCTGATTTTAAACTTTACTAGACTGATGTTCATTAACATTTCATACTAATGGTTCATTCTTAATCATTATTAATCACTAGTTATTAACTATCTTATCCTAAATTATCTGTGAATATACAATACACTGCACTCAGCACAGTACTTCATGGTCTGGGTCCCCAAGGGTCGAGGTGATGAGGCTTAAGAGCTGTTCGGTGACGGAAGCCGCAACTGATGCGAGGGTGGTCTTTCTCTTCCCTCCTGCAAATTTGATTTCTTCTTTTATAAGATGATTCTGTCTCTTGGCAGCTCGTAGTCCACCACTGCACCGTATCACTGGGTACTGTGCAACACCGAGGGATATTACTTCCTCGTGCTGGGGCAGCTGCTGTATGCTGTAGCTTGGCCATTTTTAGCCCTTGGCTTAGCAGCTGCTTCTTTCTTTCAGTAGCAATCCGGTGATGAATAACTGACCATCAGTGAGTTGTTTGTCATTTGGGGGTTTCTGTTTTCAGATTTGCCCATATTTTCAAGTTCTGAGCTTAAACTGTACACTGTAAAAAGAGACATGTGGTGTCAGGCTGAATTTCCCTCAGGAAGTTCTCAAAAGAAGTTTGTAATGGGTCTAGCAGGCCAGGGCTCTTGTGTAGGTAGTATAGGGCACAGTTAGTGTAAGGTCTGAGGCCTACTCCTACTGATGATATTACTATTATTACTATGGAACTGGGTACAAAAATGTTACCAATTATGCTACATTAGTGTGCTTATATTTGAATTCAAAATAGGAGAAAATTAATTAAATGCTGCTTAGAGAGCTGCTTCTTTCATGTGTGCAACTGGAGTCTGCTTTGGCTACAGAAGGGAAAGTCTGAGGGCTCAAGAGGCAATGGCATTGTCAGAGCTTTGGGGAAAAAAGGATTTCAAGAGTCTTTTAAGTATTGTGTACGCCTGTTACGCATACACACGGGGTGGGGGGGGGAAGGCAAGAAAGCCAGAAGGTAGCTGCAGAAGACAACAGGAAACATCATCTTGGGAGAAGTAAAGAATAAATACTGTTTTTTCAATTGTCTGTGCCACTGAGTGAGTATATCCAACTAGTTCTTACTCCCTTGTTAATGGATATTTCAGGCCTTTGCGGGTGTCTACAGAAACCTTCTGATACATTGCCTCTAGAATATTTCTTTGCTAGTGCTCTAAACCTGTCTGACAATAGCATGGGTAATTTTTTGTAATTTAACTTTACTTTTAAATGCTGCATCAATAATACATTGGCAGCTTTGCAAAATTATTTGGTAAACTCTGTCTGTCAGTCCAGTATGAAGTTCAAATGGCAAAAGTAATAGTATATTTTCAGACATTTTTTTTAATCATATGGGATAGTTTTCTGCATCAGGCTAGAGATCAGCTTGTCACTGTCACTCTCTCCCCTCAGATTACAGGGGCCAGAATAGCACAAGGGAAGCAAAATATTTGTAGGCAAGAGGAATATTCTCTTGATATGGACATTGCATCCATCCAAGAAAATAGTCATACAGGGTGGGCAACACTCAGGATTGCTGAAATACCTGTTGCAAAAAGTAGCAGAAGGTTTACAGCAATATAAATGAGAAAGCACACAAGTAGTATTGCTTTGCTTTATTTCTAGGATTTAAGATAAAACAGGTATAGTCTCAAAACTGGATGAAATATTGCTTTAATTTTAAGCAAGAATAATGATTTGGGAATAGGGGAGAGGGTAGCAAAATGTCACCATAGATATTTGTGGAAAGAAAAAAAATGGGAGTACTGTATTCTTATATTGTAAATACCAGTTTTATTTCTGCACTGAGATAACTAAGATGTGGAGCTAAAAGGTTAGTAAGTACATTTTTTACCAAGTTTTGCTGTGACTATAGTCATGTTGTATGACTACAGAATATTTAAGAAACTGAGGAGAAAAGAATAATTTGGGCAATTACACCTTTCTTCATCTGACCTTACTGATATGAAAGCTTATAGAGGAAAAGATAATCAAACATGGAAGTTAATGAGAGTAGCATGAAATGAAGATGAATTTATTGGTAGTAGACTTAAGTGCTAGCTTTGACTATTAATTTCTACCTCTCCTTCCCCCCTGAAATCTATGTTGACTTCAGTGTTGTGTCCCAAGGTTGGAGTGACTCAGGTTCATGGATTTCCGTTGTCAGAATTAAGGTGAAATGACACCAGAGTTCGACAATCAAGATTTATTCAACCTAGCTAACCTTGCCCAACTACAAGTGAACTTACCAATATGAACCTTGTATCATGTCATTAAGTCGCTGTTTGAAAAGAGAAGGGAGGTGTAGAAAAAGAAGCAGAAAAAAGGAACATGGAACTGTGTCAGAAGGAGAGCCCTCCCGTTGAGTCAGGAGGTTCAGAGCAGACCCCCTTGCTTTCTGGACTCCTTCTCAAACAGGAGCCCAGGGGCGGCTGGATCCACTCCTAGTTCCAGACTTAGTCAATGGTTTATGTTTAAAAGGATGAGGCATAGGGACTGTGGAAAAGAGAGAAGAACAAGAAAGAGAAAGACAGAGAAAGAAAGGAAGGAAGGAAAGAAGAGAGAAGAAAAGGGTTTTACCAGTCCTGGCTCTAGCATTGGTACAGCCAGCCTAGAGATCCAGTTTGGGAGGGCATGCACCGAGAACTTGTTCTCCCTTCTTTTATAGTCAGTGATCTTGACATGTGCAGTTCACGTTCCCGGAGTTCTCTGGAATCAGTCGATGAGCTTGAGGGGGGTGGTTCGTTGTGGAGTTTCCTCTCTTTCCCTGCTGGCATGACCGCTTAAGATAGAAGCACAGTCCCACCCTCCGTGGGGCCCTCTTCTCCGGCCACATTGTCCTGTTCACACTACAGCACTTTTACAGAGGCTGTCTTCTCCACCAAAGTTAACAAATATTTGAGACATTGACTATAATTTGTCAGACTGTCACATTCAGGAAAGCATTTGATTTTATGTAAAATGGAGGAATATTCATTAGGAAAAAAAAGCTGAAGAAACTGTCTAAAAGTACTGTATAAAAGGAATATGGCAAAAAAAAAAAAATTGTGCTATTGTACCAAAAAGCATGTCTCACAAAGGGTTAGACAGCTTTGCCAGCTGAGAGAGAGATTGGGTTGTCATCACTGAATGATCCTGAGGAAGCAGAGTAAAAGAAATGAAAACCAATAGTATGAATTTACAAGATAGTGCATCTTGATACAGTAATAAGAGCTTTGGTTAAGAAAAAAGGATCAGATAAGGTATTTTCAGTATAGCTGTAGAAATAGTAAGGCAAACATTAAAAGGGCTGGTGAGTCATCACCTGAAATAATGTGCAGAAAGGTTTTAAACTGATCCAGGTGAAGAGGCTTCTGGAATAATCATAGTACTAGAAAACCTGAATCAAGAGAGGAAACTTTAAGAACAAAGTTGTTTTAACAATGAAAGGCAGAAGGTGAGGAAAACTAATTATTGCCTATAAAAATATTAGGAGCCATTTTCAAAGAGAGGTGTGAGAGTGTTCAGGCATACATGCACTGTATTCAATGAACAACCTGGTTTTGTGGGCTCACTAACGTTCAAAACCCCAGTCTTTCACTTTGTTTCCAAACTATCAAATGAGTTGCTTACTTCAATTTGGCTTGGGTTTATGTCTGAATCCTCAGGATTAGGGGTCAAAGTTAGGGTTTGGTTTTTTTATTTCTCTTCTGCCATTCTTCTGTGGCCCTTCAGATTTTATACCATATCTTCCAGAGGGGCACGAGGGAAGGTTGGCAGGTATTTCATGTCATCTTTTTGTTGAAGAGCTGCTTATATTTCCAGATTTGATTTTTTTCTTCTGTTTTCACTAAATTGGAAGTTGCAAAGACAATAGTACCAAACTAATACCAGCATATTACGAGCTAGCCTCTGCTTAAGGCTGTCACCAGAAATACAGACTTAAAGGAAAATATAGTTATGCACTGCTGAAATCAAAGGGTTTGATTTTGAAAAAAATCAAAAATCATCCTGAATTTTTATATTCAGGAACAAGTTAAGATCATGACAGAGGGAAAAAAAAGTCAGAACAAGATAGTGATGTAAAGATTCTTGATCAAATATGTAACTGTTCAGTGTCAAAGGAACTGAAGTAATAGAAATAAAAAATTGGCTTTCTGAAAGTAAGAATTTTAAAATCTCTTGTATACAACCTGTTAATCGGCCCTAGACACTGAGTTATGGGTTGGTTTGGGGTTGGTTTTTTATCTGGGTAAAAGAATGTAGCTGTTACTCAGCTACTACCTGCAACTGATATACAGATTTTTTTGGTGGGTTTTTAAAACCAGTGTACTTGCTGAGTCTCATAATTCTGACATTTTGTAAGTATGTCACTTGAATTTTATTCTGTGAACTCTTTTTATGCAAGACAAACTATATTGTGAAGAGTCATCAATAGTTATATTAAGCACAAGGTATTATATTCTGTGTTTCTTAGCAGCTTTCTAAGGAAATCAGTGTCTTAAAATTGTGTGTGCCTACCCTCAAAGGCTTCTTATGACAGAAGTATGACTTTCTATTAAAATCCCGTTTGTTTCTGGAATCTGTGAAGGCTGAAACGCATCTGTAGTCAAGACTGTCAGCTTCTAATTTTAGCTCTGCTTCCCAAACAAGGCAGATTCTTAACTACTGAAGCCAACTGACCTACCTGTTCATGATTTAGGCTTACCAACTGCTGAGTGAAAATCTGCCAAGTCTAACACACAATTGGAAAACAGTGTTTCTGAGTAAACGGAGGGTTTTAAAATTTGTGATTATAAATTATAATATGAGGTTATATTTATATTCCCTTATTCTTCTTAGAAAAGTTGATTGTCTAGAAGTTATTGGGTTTGGTTTTGTTGTGTTTTTTTTTCTTGTTAGGTTACATTAGCATTTTAACAGGTTGCCATTGGTCTTTTTATAGTTGTGTTAACCGTTCTGCTATGGATGGGATTGTAGTTGCTATGCAACATTTTACTCTAATCATTCAGGGACTCTCTCAGGCTTTTATGAGAGAAGGATGTGTTCTGTGTGTGTATCTTTTATTTTCCATCACATGACTCTACCCAGTGGATGAAATCATGGATCCACTACAGATCCTAGTAACATCATAGGGCCAAAAACTTTCTCCAGGAATTTAGATGAAGTTTAAGGTAGCTTTACCTTTATAGGTACAGTATATTATGAATGATATATATTATGAAAAAAAAATCAAGTCATTAGACTAATATCCACAGTATGTTCTTTATATTTATTTTTTTTCCCTCTGTAATGTATTTAAATGTTAAGTTTATTTCATAAACAATCAGGAAATAAGTTTTAACTGATTGCAATAATATAAATCCAAGATAGAACACATGCTAACAGCAGTTATCCTCAGTTTACTCTTATGGTGTTGATATTTTAATCAACTATTTACAGATCAAGTATTCAACTTCCATGCATTGCTTCAAATGGATGAAAGTTGTATTTCTCTTCTTCTGATAAAGAAAATTTGCACTTTTTCTTCATCCTTCTATAAATCCCTGACATTTCAGCTCTACTCTTTTCGTTTTCCTAAGTCCCTGTTTTGCTCTGCTGCACCCTTTCAAGTGTTTGCACTTCCCCCCCCCCCCCAGCTTGGCAAGCACTTTTGCTCTGACGAATTCTGTTGTTTTTTACCAGGCATTGTGCTTTCAAACTAGGGAATCAAGTCTTAGGTTTCATGTGTAGGTGTTTAATAGCCCCATTTGCTCTATGTTTTGAGGGCATTATTTTCTTCATGATCTTCCATACAAATGTTCATATTTTCTGTTTTAACAGAATGAGATTGAAGAAAGCTTTGTCCTTTTGGAGTAGCTTCAAAACTTGTCCTTTGGTTAATCAGAAGAGACAGACTGGCATATATATCTCAGGTTATTTAAAACAGAATGTTAATTGCAGTACAAAAACTTAGGCATAAATATAACCCAAAATGTAGTGTTCAAACAGCATACATCTAATCAGAATAAGGCAACCGCATAAGTGAGGGGAACTGAACATTATAGGTTGACCCTTTCCTCTTGTATGGTAATTTGTTCAGTGTACTTTTATTTCAGAATTAAAAACATAGTACGCTGATTTGGGTAAGGTTTTAACTCATGTATTTTACAAACAATCTTTCTTGTTTAAGGTGTTAACAGAATGAATGTTCTGTATTTTAGTCTCAGCAGAAAACCTGGAGAAGAGCCTGAAGCATATGGAGAGGCAACTCCAACAGCTCGAGAAGGATTTGCAGACTTTTCCAGTTCCTGAAGATAAGCACGATAAGTTTGTAGCAAAAATGTCAATATCCTTTGGAGTATTCTTTAAAAACAAAACAAAACAGCAAAACCAACAAAGCAAAACCAGTAGTAACTTAACTGCATTACCTTAAACTTTAAATTTCTTTGCGTAACTTCTGTCTAGTGTGTATCATTGGTTTTTGAAAAATATAACTTTTTCCCCCCAAAATGAAATACATGAACAGTCCTATTAAAGGATTCATCTGTAGTGGATGGAATGAGGAGAAAAATGCTTACTATCAGGTTTTACACTGTGTACAACTTTATCAACTTAGTAAAAAGCAGTTATGATAGGAATGTTAAGCACTTTGCTTTAGTGTTAAATGATTTTTCACATGAGAATCTCTTAGAAAAAAAGACGTCTGTTACCCTGTGTTTATTTGTTTTCTAGTTTATGTGTTACCACTGTGAATGTTTTTGTACATGCAACCACAGAACCAAAAAATTTCTCTTATTTCAGAAATAATATTCATAGCATGTGAAAACTGTTTTCTGGACTTGTTTTTGCCAAAATTCCTTTCCTTACTGTTTATTCCAAATCCTGCAGCCAACCGACTGCCTGTCTCTCTCATAAGAAAGCCTGTGACATGGAGATACTTAATTAAAGCAGAAAAAAACACATTCTTTCACTTAAATCTCCCTACCAGATGATGGTCATATATGCTTGGCACTGAGACTAATCTGGAAGCAGAAATACCAGCAGATAGAGACAGGTTGAAATTTCCTCTGCAGGCCTGGTTAGGTTATTACCTAGCTGAAAGACTACTTTGTTATGTACAAAGGCAGGGGTACTCAGGAGACAGTTCTCTTGATTAACCTCATACTATTAAATAAAAGATGGCAATGGACCCAGAGGCTAAGTGGATATACCGGTTCTTGCTGCATTAGGTAGGGCCAGTTTTCTCTTCACTAGACTGGTTGCAACCAAAGTGTTTACATCTTAGCTGAAGGCCTTCCCTGCACTCTGTTTTATCTGTAACCTTTCAATGTTGCTACTAATTTTTTGTAAGGTTGGGTATTTTGTTGGTGAGGTTGTTCTCTTTGTTGTTGTTGTTGTTGCTGGCTTTTTTTTCCAGCTCAGTGTGGTTTTGAGAGATATGTTGCAGTCCATGAGCATGGTGTCTCTATAGTACAAAACCTAAGTTCTGTCCCTGAAGAAGCCAATAGCATACTAGGAGAACTAGGATAGAGGTCCTGAAGGTAGGAGTTAAACTATTGTCTAGGAAGTTAGAGAAACACATATCCATGATAACATTCACAGAAATATTGTTAGGACTCTACAAATGCAATATTTTGAACAGTAAATATTATGAACAAGAATAGTTTGTCCTCACCTACTACCTCTCCCAGCAGACAGGCAGTAATTTCAAAATGGTTGCATATGGTTTCTAGTAATGTCTGTGAACATACTAATTAAAGAAGGTCACTTTTAGAAAAACAGGAACTTCAATAAATTACGAAGCAAAAAAGGTTTGATGTAAAGGTTAGATAATCCTGCACAGCGTGATGAAGCCTGGACCTGTCTTTACTTTTATTCCTCTGGCAAGGCAAGCTGAGTGATGCTGATGTCTTGAAAAGCATGCAGCTCATAAAAAGAAACCAGCAGGAAATCTGAAAAAGGAAGGATGATGCTTTGTTGGAAATAATTTTTCATCCTGAGTACAATTAGGCTCCATGGACAAGCAGGCTATTACATCCTGTCGCTAAATATCACAACCCAAAGGCCCCTAATGAACTGATTAGCATTCTTGTTTCTTTAGGAAGTCAGATATATGCACAGTTGGTGCACTCTTTTATTGACAAAGTCTATAATTATGAATATTTCTCCTATATATTAAATTGTGCTAGTCTGTCAGTCATCTTATGTATGCTAGCTAAGAAGGAATTATAGTTATTATTGCAGTTCTTCTGTTTGCTTTAATTAGGAAAGTCAAAGAATATTGAATTAATATTGACCTAGAGTATTAAATCCATTGAATGAAATGTTCAATAAAAAAGCACAGTGAACAAAATACACTTGCACGTTCAAAATAAATTTAGTGAGTTTATGGAGAGTATTTAAATTGCATATTAAAAACTTAATTAAGTAATTAAGTAACTTGGTCAACATGCTCTGTATCAGTCCAGTCCATATCTTATGATTTTCTAAGTAGCAGCTGAGAAACTCTTGACAAGTTTCAGCCTACCAATGAATGTAGTGTTGATGGTGATTTTTACAGAAGCTTAGGGAGCTAATACTTGAGAGACAATGAGTTGGTTGCTGCCTGTCAGCTAGGAACAGAGTTCTTTCTTTTTGATCAGTTCTCTATTCCTTGTTATTTAAGTTGATTTGTTGACATTGCGAAAAGAGAAGGAAGGAACAACTATTACCTAAGTCAGAGCCTGATTCAAGTGAGGTAGAAGAAACCCATTTCAACTGCAAGGAGGACACCAAGTGCTGCCTTTAAACTGTGAGTTACTTAATCGATCTCGTAGTTTGAACTTCCCTCTGTGCAACATAAACAAACTGAAGTCTGTAAGATGTCCTCGTACCCCAAGGACTTTGGAAGATTACAGGACCTGAGCTTGTTAGGTGATAAATGATTGTACGTTACTCTTTGGGAGAGGGTCAAGATGTTGACTGTGTAGACAGGTAATGAGATAGGGCTTTGGCAAACAATGTGAATATAATTTAAGTATATAATTCCTTTATGCATGTCTTTAGTATCTGATCTGGACTTCAGGCGTCTATTACAGCTAGTACTGGTTTTGCTCATAATGTATAGAATATACACACTGGATGCAGCAGCTCTGTGTGTTACAAATACATGTCAATTTGCTTTAGTTTTATAGCATATAGATAAGTAGGAGTGTGTCAAGGAAAAGGTATTATTTGACAAATACTCTTCAGAAGGTACTGATTTAAAAATCTAAACATTTCTATCTGTTTATTGAACTATTATATTCAACTACAGAATTTTGCTGTTGAACCTTGCTATATGTATATGTAAGGAAGTGTCTATGACATGTGTTTTTTAGACAATTGCAACTGTTTTCCCAAGAACTTGATGTGGGAAATCCTCAAGAGAGCCCTAGAACATTCACACTCTTTGGCCTTAGTAGAAAATAATGCTGGATTGAAGTGACCTCAAAGTCTGTTTGTACCAGTCTTCAAAAAGTTTGCCTTGGTTTTGTGGAGACTGTTGCTGCCTAGTGTAGTGGCAGTCTCAGTTCCATTTTGAAGATTCTGCTAAAATATATGCAGCATCCATGTACCTGTTAATCTTTTGTTCTTATGCAGAATAATGCTCATTTTTCAATTGTTGACACTTAATACATAGGTTAGTTTGTGAAAAAATCACAAGTGATGAATATGGAGCCTTTAAAGGAAATGTTTGGTACAGATTAACATCATTAATTACCTGTTCTAGGGTAACAGCTGCTTTTACTTGGCTTGATACTCTGCACACTATATTAAAATCAGCATAAACCTCAAACAAGCAATTCACTGTGAGAAGAGCTGCCATGAATATGCAAGAACAAACATTCAGCAGTTAGAAATTTTGCCACAGGTATTACTTGTCTCAGCCCTGCATTGCTTTCCTGTTCCATTAATGAGCAGAATGATGATCTGTAGTCCCATGAGTACAAGAAGGCAGTCTGTGAAATGAAGGCACTTCAGAAAAAGTGAACAAATACCTAACTTCTTGACTTCCTTTTCCTCCTGCCTGTGTTGCAGCTCTGCTGTACTTCTGTCTTCATTCATCCAAAGCCAATGAACTGTGTAGCTGATAATGCATATATATCAACCTGTTCATAATAATTACAGTTGGGATTGCTGTACTCAGTAGTATTCCCTGTTGTCTCCAGTTTAGCTAGCTAACAAAAGCCATGTTTAAGGAAAAAAGGAAGAGCACTTATTAAAAATAACTAAATTGAAGCACAGTCTTTGTAGACTACCAAAAGCTTAGGATATCCCATAATGCACCAGATGGAAAATAAAAATCTCAGGATTCATTGTGCCTGGCATTGACATACTGGATAGTAAACCATCTTTCCACAGTGCTGTACTTTGACTTAATGTTGTGCATCCCATATTCAAGGGGAGTCAGTTTTGACAGTATAAACTAGGCAACCTATGTGGACTCTATTAACATAGCTGTAACTTTAGCTGTGTCTTGAAGAATATCACAGAAATTTCATCTGTCTCACCTCCCCACCCCACCATGTTTCCTTTTCAGGATATACTCTGGCATATAATTCATTTACAAGATGAAGTATACATTGTATTAGTAATTGTAACTTTTTTTTTCTCAGTTTTACCTATAAAACTGAAGAAAGTTGCTGGAATCTTTGATGTATGGCATTTATACATAGTGACAACAAAACAAATTTTTATCTAATTTTTTTTACCCTTCCACTCTGTGGAAATAACAGCTTCATAATTGCAAAAAATAGTGTAGTTTTCCCTAAGTTCTGTTAATGGTCTAGGAATCACAAATAATAAGTATCCTAAATTGTAGGATCCAAAATAAACAGGATGTAGAAATGTTTTTTTCTAGTTTCACTCAGCACTGATTTTATTGTTTTCCTTTATTACAGTTGTTTGTTGTTTTGGTTTGTTTGTGTGTTTTTGAACTGCTGACATCTCTTTTGATGGTCCTGACTTGTGTTTTGTCATGTCTTATTTCTCATGGTCCTTTCTTTAATATTTGGGCAGCTGTTACATACTAACCTCTCATCAAGTTTCCTTGCTGCCCCATCAATAGCTTTTTAACATCCTTAATAATTTCGAAGAAACTCAGCTCTGAAGGGTAGTTTCCTGTAGGCTTTGGGCATCTCGGGAGCTAAGTAAAGGAGAGAGATTCAAATTAATGGGGAAGAAAAAGTGGGCCAGCAACATCAATTCTTTTTGAGCTTGCTAGCCAGTGAGCACAGGCAGTCTCAAGCTGCTCACGAGCTGCATCTTGTGAAGTCAAAAGAAACATGGAAAGAAGCTTATACTGGCTAAGGACCCTCGTCAGAGAAAGAGAAGGTCTGAAATCAAGTGGTTGGGGGTGATGGAAGAGGGATTTAAAATCATTGACATCTAGGCTTTAGTTAGTCCTTTTCTACAAGACTGTCATAGTGGAGACTGTTCTGCCCTTACAAACCCAGCTAGTATCTATCACAGTGACTAATTTGAATGTTGTGGAAGTGCATTGTTTTCCTTTCTGCATCTATCTGAGAGCATTATTGTATGACTTCCTAGCATGGATTCTAAATCACAAAAAGAAAACCATTAACTCCTGACTTGATATTTTAAAAGCAACGTTTAACAAACCTGAAGGGCATTTAATAGTGAAATTCAAATGGGATTCAGCTTCTAAACAAAACTAAAAGATGAGTGCATTGCAAAAAACCTGAAGAGTGAAAGCAGTCACCCAGCAGTAAATTGTTACTATGTATTTAAAACACCATAGTGGACAAAAATTCTATTTGTCTAGTTTTTAATGTACTTGATTAAAAATCTTGTGCTTCATAAAATGAAGTGACCATAGTATATGTATCTGTAGTATAAAGAATGCAAATACAGTAAATTCTCTTTTGCAGTAGTTGGGGTGGGCGATTGGGAATAAGGGTAAAATTACCATTTCTTGACTTTTGTAGTCTTTCCTGGAGCAGGAAAGTAATGGAACATAAATATTTGTTTAGCTACCATGCCTTTAAAGTAAACATTTTATGAAGTTGTCCTACATAAGGAAATGACTAAACACAACATTTCTTCTTTGAGAAACTATATTATCATAACTCTTGAATAAACATAGGGGTTTTATTTAATTTATGTTGTACAGTATTTTGGTGCTGTTTATAAATTGTCTTTCTCTTGTAGATGTAGTTCTATTGTTTTCACCTCTAATTTAAGTTGTATTGACATTGCAGATAGCCTTGAAAAAAAGCCTAAATACCTGATTCAGCCACCAGGAACAGAAATGAATGTATTGCTGTTGCTACAACAGCATTTTAAAAAAAAAGCTGTTAAGAATAAGTTTTTAATATTTCATAGTTTTTACTTTTAATAATGTTTATTAATTTTTCTATTTTTACTCTAATTTTAGTAGGAACTATACTATTTCTTGATATATTAAAGTATTCAGCTTTGTTATTCGTACTGTACCTAAATTCCATGATAAACTATATAGGTGCCTGAAGTTAGATTAGTCCCCTACATTTCATTTCAAACAAAAGTATATGCTAATGCAATAATCTTTAAATTTAAATTGGTTGAGAAAATTTTCTGAAAATATCCTGATTTATTCATAGGCCTAATATACACAGTAAAGACTAGGAAGCATATATGACATGGAAGGAATTCTTTGGATACTTCATTTGATGGAAATGGAAAATGTGTGTGAAATACAGGTCAAAGTTAATTAAGAACTGTGGGTTTGACTGGTTTCACTGAGTATTCTTGCAACCTTAACAGCAACGCACAGTTTTCTAATTCATGCCAAAGAAGATTTTCAGAAACTTTCAAGGATGCATGAGAACATGGAAAAACTCTATCAGAATGTGATGGGATATTATGCCATTGATCTGAAGAAAGTTTCGGTGGAGGAGTTTTTAACCGACTTAAACAACTTCAGGACAATGTTCATGGTACAATCTGTTTGTTTTATGCCTAATGTTTCTTAGAAATTATTTTCTGTAATCTTTCAGTTACTGAACAAGCTAAAAATAATTTTCTTCCTCCTCAAATAGTATCTGATACTCTTTTCAGAAATGATAGGATATCCTAAGGATAATGGAATTTTGAATTATTATTTGTGGATGATTTCTTTCCAAAAAAAATAATTGGAAATTCTTAGTAACAGTGAATGTAATTTAAAACTGAGCTTCTTACATGCATGTATAACCTGAAGGGAAAAAACCTGAAACTCTGTCTTTCTTAAATACAACTGCATTTTCTGTTTAAAAGATGCTTGTTATTTACTTCAAAATAAATACTCTAACAATTAGTCTATATTTATAATGCACGCTCTTACTATGCAAAATCCAGACCCAAGTTTTTATTTCCTTTACTTTTTCATATTTTCCTCAAACTGAGACTGTTTCTAAGGACCTTTAATTTTTGTGACAATAGGTTCTCTAGGATTTTAGGTTTTACGCATTTTATATGCCTACTTTCTTCTTTTCCCTTTAAAGAGGGTGATCTTTGGGAACAGGGGCTAAGAATTATTATTTTATTATTATTTTAAATATTTTAATTATATTTGAGAAACAGACATTAGGCTGATGCAGGTTATTGTGGGGTAGCTCCTTCTGGATATAGCTCAGAACATAGTTATAACCATAATTCAGACTCACTGTTAGCAGAGCTTTGCCTTAGAGTCATCTAAAATAGTCACATATATGGAGGTTAGCTCTGTCCTTGTATCACAGGGCAGCACCTACATTATGTATACAAATGTTTGCACATACTAGCTCATCATAAAAGCTTGAGCTATTTGGAAATCTAATTTTATTTTTCTTTATGTATTTTTTGAGTCCAAATGCATTTTCATTATGCTTACAAATTTTAATAATAGGTTGAGGGTTTTTTTGGTTTTTTTACTTCTACCAAAATGTGATTTAAGAGTTTTAACAGAAGACCTTTCTGAAAAGTGAGGTAGAAACTTCTGACCAGGGTGTTTCTTTATATATTTGGAGTTGATTTCATATGACTATACACTGTCTTCTTGGCAAATTTCAGGATAATCAGATGTTCTTCAAAACATTGCAGGTTCTTTTACAATTGACAATGTAGTTCTTCTAGAAGAAGGATGATTAACTTGATGATATACTTCAGAATACATACTTAAGGCTGGTATATCTCTCCATTTAAAATAACCAAACAACTTTGAGAAAGCTGATGGCTATATAAGTTCAAAATACTTTTATAGAGCTTTTATTTAGGATTAGTAGGGATTGCTGTCTTGGTGGTTTATAACTGCATTCAAATTGGTGAAGTTAGTGGGGCAAGGAGAGGTTGTTGATTTTGTGTGGAGGTTGTGGTTGTTTTCTGGAGGTGGGTGTTAAGCTTTGCAGAAATAGTTTTTTCTCTTGGATTCTGAACACTTGGCTGCTAAGCAAACCTTTCTCAATGAAGAAATGGAAGAATAAAAAGGCAGGTCCCCAGTTGTGTTTGAATTTATTAATTTGGATAACTTGGAAAAGGTGACTCATGACACATCTGGCTACCTGTTATTAAATAGCTTAACTTACTGGCTACTCTCCTGCAGGAGTGTTATCTGAGCATGAGCTTTGTGACAAAATCTCGAGCAGTGATCCAACTCATGCCTATTGATCTGTAGAAAGATTCAATTATTTATTTTACCATCTTGTCCTCATTGCAGCCTGACACCATTACAACACACTTAAATAAGTTGCTTGCATATTTCCCAGTCTTTTTTGGATTTGCTTGGTTGATTTTTTTTTTAATGATTTCAGACATGTCTGAGGGTATAGATAAGGAAAAATACTTTTCGTAAGTATTGAGAAAGGGTTTGAAATTCCTATATCCATCGGTTTTGAGTAAGGACTTAAAATGGAACCCATATTTAGCAAACATATTGGAACATGTGAAGATTACCAAGCCTCTGCTACTTCAGAGATTTAACAGCTAAAAACCTAGAAGGCACAGTATTCAATCAGAATAATTTTGCTTGGCAAGTTACATATGCCAGATTTTTCAACATGGGCATTGATTATGTTTTCCTAACTTGATCAGTGCCTAATTTGAAACTCAGTATTTCAAATTTGATTTCAGAATTGCTAAATATTATGAAATAGTTATATTACTTTAATTTCTGATGTTTAAACCACACCTCCCATTTAAATACTGTGGAATAAGAATTCTAAATGGTTAGGTTCATCTTGAATTGAAGACTCAAAGAAATAGTTGTGCTTTACCTTAATTACCCCGTATTTCTTTTCTGTGTCTGTAAAATTAGCACTAATACTAACCCCTATTTCACAGCAGTGTTATAGATAGATTAATTAATGCTTCAAAACAGTTAGATATTATTGATGAGCATGATAAAAGAAACCTTGAGGAAAATTAATAATTCTGTCTTACAGAGCATAGTTTGAAGGCTGTGTGAAAAAGATGTCTACATAAGTCATGAAACCACTTATCATTCAATGACACTAAACAAAACATTGAGTAGCTGCTCAGTTTTGAAACTTTTTGGAAAAGATTTTTGAGATGCCTAGTGTGAGACACCTGAGGTCTGATTTTCAGAATTGTTTAGCATTGGTCTTGATTACTGACAGGAACTGAAGGTGGTTGGCATCCTATAAAACTTAGCTCAAAAGACTTTTAAATTTAGTGCTGAAATATCATTGGATTCTTAAAAAGTACAAAACTACAAGACTACTTAAGTGACCAGTAGGTGTGGGAAAGTGAAGTTCAGTAATCCTTGTTGTCAAGTAAAGTTGATAATTTACATACAGTACTTACCTAGTTATGATGCTCTTTTTTGTTCTCAATTAATGAAAATGTTTAAAATGTTTTAAAAAGCATGTTTAAATCTGAAGCCATAGACTTCAGGTTCATAGCTAACTTTGTACTGCACTGTGTACTTCAGTATTATTTGGCAGCTGTGACAACTATTATTAACACTCTGTGAGCACTAAATCTAGAGCATAGATACTTGGCCAGATCCAAAAAATGGGTGACATACCTTACCTTCAGTGCTTTAACTCCCAAAGCTAAAGTTCTGGTATGGTCAGTGGAACAACTTAGGTATCAGACATCTCTGTTATCCTCCTTCTGTTTTTTCACAGCATCAGAGGTATGGCTAACAGGCTCATTCCTGAAATAAGATGAAGCAATTGTAGTATTTCCTCTTGTCTTTGTCTAAAGGTTAGAATTTTCCTGCAGTTGTAGGAGAGAGAGGGAAGAGTTCTTGAGGCAACAACTCTTATGTCCAAGACAGTACACTAATCATAGGACTAAAGAAACCCCTTGCTCCTATTGACACTAGATTGCTCTGCAGCAGATGTATGACTTAAAGAACCAGAAGAAGACCAACTAAGTAAAAGTTTGTTCCCTAGACTCTAGAGTTTTTTTCTTTTACATTATAAAAATGAATAAAAATCAGAAACAATTGTGGAAAGTACAGGAAAGATCCAAAAAATTCCTCCATATCAGAAACTCTAGGCCTTGGCATGATATGCAAAAGGCATATACATTTGAAATGTTACCTTTGCATACTGTGCCATATGCTGAGTGCAATGCTGCTCCTGTATAGCAGATGCGGTCAGACCATGTCTAACTTTTTAGGACTTTTGAGGAAGGAAGTGTTAAGACATTTAATCTTTGAAATGCAAACAGTGTGAGAGACAAATATGTGTTCATCTCAAGTTTGTGACAATTCTTGGTGTAAACAGTTTGCATAATGTTTTAGACATCTATGTTTTGTGTTGAAAACACTTGGATTATGTAGGATTGGATTTGGCTGTAAGGCATAGACCTCTAAATGTTGGCATCTGTATGCAAGCTTCAGTGTCTAATCTCGTGTTCCAGTCAAGGGAGATGCATACTCAGTACAGTTAGTGGAATATGGAGAGTTGCCTACCTGATGTCTCAAAGGAGATCTTTGTGTGTAACTGCCTTCTGAAAAGAGAAACTTTCTGCAATGAAGAATAGGTGCATGGCACTTTACATTCAATGCAAGCCACAGTAGAGCACTGAGAATTTAACAGTGTACATAGCTAACACTATAACGAAAAGGTAATACTAAAATAGCTTTGTTAAAAAATTATTGAATGTGACAGAGGTTTTTTTGCTTAATGTATGAATACGCAAAATAATGGTTTAAAAACTCTGAAACTCATAGTTCTGTTTTGGCTTCATTGGAAGCTTTGGAGTACTTATTTATAATTCAGAATAAACAGTGTTGTACGGGTATTAACCAGAAGACAAGAATTTATAAACCCAGTGAATTAATGCATACGTGGATAAGAATAAGAAAAATGCACAGCTAAGTCACCCAAGCAGCTTTGTTTTGCTTCGTATAGTGGCAGCATGATAAAGAATAAATGTTGAAACTATTCTAGAAATACAAATAGTAACATACTTACAGTTTTGTAAAACCAGGTGGTTTAGATATTTTGAGTTTTTCCTACATTAACATGTTTATTCTTAAGATGCATTTCTTGCTGAATTTATAATCCCCATTTGGGGGCAATTAGTATGCTTTTATCGTATTTATTCTTCATTTGCTTACTCTTCTGAATAAAACGTACTGAATGTGGAATGTAAAATATTTATTTGGCTTGATAAATTAAGGTTAGTTAGGAGATGTGATTTTAAAGCTTTTTTATTTGTTTTTAAGGTTCAGCTTTGTTTTTGCTAAGACTTCTGTTTTAATGGAACTTTTTTTCATAGCAAGCAGTAAAGGAGAATATGAGAAGAAGGGAAGCAGAAGAAAAACAGAGGCGTGCTAAAATAGCTAAGGAGAAAGCAGAAAAAGAAAAACAAGAGAGGCAACAAAAGAAAAAGCGCTTGTTAGAAATGAAAACAGGTAAGTAATGTAGAAAATGCATTTTACGTAGCATTTTGCTGAGAATAAAGCCACTATTGTTTCATTATTTGAATGTGCTATGAGAAAAGACATAATAAATGAATGATTTTCACCAATTAAAGTTTACAGCAAAGAGGTTCTTAAATTTTGTTTTGTTAATGAGCTTCTGTAATTACCTGTTTTCTTCAAGCTATTTTAGAACTCATAAGGCTTCTTGGTATTTTTCCGTTAGAATATATTAAACCTTGTACGATCAAGTGTAAGTGCAGTTATGCTTTGAAACCTTTACGTTACCTGAGAACAGACATTTTCCAAATCACAAAGCCATTTTCTTTCTTTTTACTAAGGTTACATATTCATTTTTGTTCTTTTATGAGAATAAGCTCTTCCTGAATTACTCTGGATTTTTCTCTGAGTATGTCAATTGTTATTTCAATAGGTCCCTATTGAAACACCTTAAAAGAAAACTTAGCCATGCATTTTTAAAGTTACTCATTTATGCTGTGTTGTCTTTTGTACCAAAAGAGATGGCAGACACTGTGAGTTCTCTGCTAAAAAAGATGTCTGATGATTCTCTATACTGCTCTATTTTATTGTAGACTGAGCTTGTGGAATCCTTCAGAATGATACATGACTTACTGTGTAAATTATCATGAGCTACTCTCATTTATTTTTTTCTGAGCAGATCTTGTCAAATGGTTCCCCGCTCAAACCCTGGTCAGCACCTTTGCCATAAATGATTATCTGTCTCTTCCATGTTTTGCTAATAGCCAGAGTAGGTGTACTTCATTTCAGAGATTCTTCAGACCAAAAGTCTTTCATTTATTTTCATATGAACATCCATGTCTTGAGGTGCAAGACTAAAGCTTTCTCTTAAGATTGGAAACAAGGTGGCTGCCCTCCAAACACAGAATTTCTAATTCTTTAGAAGTAAATTCAAGATCCAATCAGAAAACTATCAGTGACAATCTTTTTAAAACCATAGAAGATAGAGGAGGCTGCAGAAGACTAGGAAAGGGCAAAACTGGTATCAGTATTCGTGCATGGTTGGAAGTGTTTCAAAAGAGGTTAGATATTCTTCTCTCAGGGATGTTGTATGTATGATTGATAGTACTTTGGATGGAAAACTGATAGTCTTTCAGGGAAAATTAAAGCTTCTCTCAAGTCCTGTTCTTCATAATGTCATGTTCAGGCTTTCCAGGATACAGGTGCCAATATTATGGAATTCTGAGTCATATAAACCTACTGCTTGAGCTAACGTGGTGGGGAACTATGTACTTGTCATCTACATATCAGCTAGGTCATTGAGTAAATAGCTGTTTTGTCTCTTAGTAGCTCTGGTTTTTATTAAATCATCTAAGAGTAGAGAGAGAGGTTTCTTGCTAGCAGCCACTTAAGGTTCAGTCTGGAATGACTGATCTAAGCAACAGCAGATAGGAAAAGATGGTGTTAAGATTACCTGAACCTCATCTTGAGTCTGATATTCACTAAACTGGCCACTGATAGGTTGGGGTTTGTTCTGCAGAAAACACAAATTCTGGCAGCAGAAAACACCTGTGGTAGATTTGTTTGTCTGGAAGGGCAGCAACAACAATACGAAAAGTGAGGTTTTGTGTTTTGTTTGGTTTTGGTTTTTTTGTTTGTTTTTGTTTTTTATTTTGGCAGTCTTATGAAAACTGTATTTACTAATTGAAGAGGCATAATGTTGCTCTGATTCTGATGGAAGAGTAACATAGACATTCAAAAATTATTTTTTCCTTTTTTTCCCTCTCTTTTTTTTACCCCTAGCCGTAACTTGTTCATTGAATGGTTGTCTTCTCATTAATAGTCTGTAAATCAATCACAAAATATTTACGGCTGACTTACTGAACAAATTTCTAACCAGGTCCAAAAGGTATCAAAGTACCAAAACCCTCTTACCTGGAGTATGACTGTGGAATAACTTATTTTTTCTGCATATCATTTCTTTATATGGTGACTAGATCAGATGTTAGATTTGTAGAAGCATTATTTCAAATACTGCTTGAATGAAGTAGCTGAAAACTCATTGATGTCACCATTGCAGAAATTATTTTCTGGAATTTAAAGAGGTGCATACTTGAAGAGAGAAGAATAAAGTATATGTTCTAACTGGTTCTTCAAGATTTTTTTTTTTTTCCCTCAGTGAGCAGATCGTAGTGTACTCTGCATCTCCACTCTTCATTTTTGACTAACATTGCTTCTTAACTGAAAATGACCTGAAGGTTAGGGACACCTTTGTATCACTGTGGTATATGCCACTTCAGAGTTTCTTAACTGTTTCTCTTAAACTTAAAAAAAACCCAAGTGAAAAAGAACAAACTAAACCCCACAACAACAGAACAAACTAACAAACAAAAAAATACAAAAAAAGCACCACAAAAAAATTCCCCAGTTCACAGCAGTGCCTTCAGCTGGATGTTTTTCCCTTGCTTAGCTGCTCCTTTTCTTAATGTAAAAGCAGTCTTTCCCAAGTGCTTGAAGTTGTGCTTTTTTTCAGTGACTATTAATTGGACATTAGTTGACTACTTTACGGTTCTGGAGCTTCTGTTTTCAGCCTGTGCCCATACCTTTGAAGGCCTGAGCTGCTATCCAATGCTTAAACAGGATTTGTACCAACATCCTAGGCTTGTTTTGTTAGCCACTGGTCTCATTTACAACACAGACAACCTGTCCTAGATTCTCCTTTGTTCTTGAAGTACTTTTCTTTGGATTTCTTCAGCTTTGATCTGCTTTTGGAAGTTATTTGAAGAGTAGGGTTTTGTTGTCTGTGGTGCCACACTCAGCTGCATAAGGTAGAGGAAAGATCGATTCACTTCATCACATAAAAGTGACCTACATAATACTGCAAAAGTTTTTAGCTATTTGGGGGGTATTCCTGACTTTTTTTGGGTTCATGAAAACTTAAGATCTTAAAGAAATATGTACCAAAATATAGATTTTATTAATATCTACTACATAAGTGAGTTGAGCCAATAAGTTGCATATAGCACATTAGGAGTGTATTATACCAGGTTTGACTACCACTACATAGATTGTATTAACCCAGAACAAAATTTCATTCTGGGTTTAAGGTAACTAACAATTTTTAGCTTAAACTACTTTAGGGCCAGCCCAGGGGGAATTCCTTTGGGGTGAAAATAATTTCATCACTAGTACCTGACATTTATTGCAAACATGAGATCCAAAGTGGTCCTACAATATATCAGCCTTCTCACAAATTGTAATAGTCTTTCTTAGCCTATGTTGTGCCTTTGACATACAGGTGAAAACTTAGCCATCTAGATCACAGCTTACACTGTCATCCATACCTCTGCATTAGACTGTCTCTGAAGTACTGTTACACCAAGTTCCGTGTTGATATGATCACTTTCTAAAATTAAATAAATATGTATACTGTGTGATAAACTTTCATACAGTTTTCAGTTTGATATTTTATATTTCAGATATAAATATATCAGTATTTCATAGATTGTGAAATGTGTAGTGTTTTATGAATATGCAGTACAGCATCTTTTAGAAAAAAATTAAATTTTAGGTAGGCTTTATAGTATAAATTTAGATCTCTACTAATAGATTTTTATTATTATATGGAATCGTTTGACATACTCTCTTACAGTATATTTTGGAGATTTTGCCAATGTCAGATTTAGATCCTTCTAAATTGTAATCTGCTAAAATTCTCAGTGTTTGCATCTTAGATAGAAACACTTAGTGTATCCTGATGATCACAGTTCAAATGGTACACTGATACAAAATGCTGAGAGTCTTAAGTTTACATAATAAAAATATCAGCTCCATATTTTCCTTTGAATTCCATCCTAACTTGAAAAGTATGTGGAATTCAGTAAAAATTTTAAATGTCTAAGCAGGGAATGATATTTGGTGTTTTGAAATTTTATGATAGTAAAATCTGTCCTCTAAATACTCTCTTACAAAATGATATTCATTATGAGATGCTTTGCCAGTAAGATTGCTTTACTTGCTTCTGTGAAGCCAGTTCAAACTATCATATACTATTGTTCCAAAGGTAAATAACCAGTGGAAGGGGATCTTTATGTAAATGCCACTTGTCTGCATACTATTAACATTCAGATACATGCTTTCTCATGCTGTTCAGATTCTCAGTAGAAAGCGCACCAATCAATTATTTTGATCTTATCACAGTGTAAAGAATTCTGTAACTGTGATAACACCAGCTACATCTATTGTAGCATAATTGAGAACTCCATCATTGTGGCAACTTCATTGTGTCTTACTTAGAATACTATTTAAGTAACAAGCCACTTTAATCAGTGGTTATTTACAAAGGCTGCCCATTCTTATGCAAAAGCACTGAAGTGATGCCAAAATGAGGTTTAAAACATCTGATTTCCAATCTAGAATATTAGTTTGTTTTCAGTTGTGTTACTCAGTTTCACTTTTATCACAACTAACTGGTTTTAAATCCATGTTTCGGTTCATTTAAACAGTTATGACCTTATTTTCAGTCAATTCTACAACTTATTTTTGCAGAGGTTTTACATTGTTTATCTGGGTTTGGAATAAAACATTCATGTCTTACAGACTTTTAAAGTTTTTTTTAGGTTTTGGTTCTTCAAACATTTACTACTTTATTACCATCTGCTAAGTTGTGCAATATGAATGTTTTCATTAGTTCTGTAGTGTTCTGCAAAACAAAGGGACACCGTGGATCCCAGCACTGACAGTTTAAGCAATGAAAATAGTAAACTTAATTAAGTAATTAAAATTCAGATTCCAACAGATAAAATGCTTGTCTTTGGAATAAATAAAAAAAACCCCTCAAACCTACTTATATTAGTAGGTATCCTCAAAGACCCTCTTTTCCCTGCCTAGTTTACATTTGTAAGGCCTCAATTTTATTAATTTGTTCGCACTGGGAGAGGAGAATCAATACTTCTTAATAGTATTCCTTTCCTCTGAGAGGAATGAAGGGCTGCAGATGTCACAGATTTTTATAATCTGCTCATGTTCCATTACAAGTGAGATGACATCAGTAGTTTCTAAAATATGTTGGTAATTGGTTGTTTTAAAATATCTGCTGGGCTACTTACTTTCCTAAAAAAACACAAGTTTTGGACAATGGTAGGTTTATTGCTAGATTTTGGGCATTTTAGGTGTATGTTTTGTGCAAGTAAATATACTGTGAAGGGGACAGAAGTGCTGATAATGCTATATATGAACAAATCCTGAGGGTGTAATATTCATATCCAACAACTGTTTTGTGTAAGGGCTCTCTTCTCTGGGGAGTTTCCCCTTTTGGAATTTCAAGTGCTCCATTCATCTGGGTTCCTCCCTGGTGGGGATAACTCTTTCCAGTTGCACCATGACTGCCTCCACTTATTCTCAAATTAGACCCTCTTCACCAAGAGGATTCCTGAGGTCGCTTTTTATTATTTAAATTTATTCTTAAGGATCACTTTTATTATGAGGCCAGTGGGGAATAAATCTGTTTTGTAATTGTGAGGGGTGTCATTTCTTCCTCTTACATTAAATAACAGAAAAAAGAAAGAACTGTGGGACTTTATATGGTTGCCTACTCAGTACTTACTCTTGTTAATACTTAGTGGGCAGTTGACAGTAAGCCCATGACAAGCTTGGAGAGTAGATCTAATTTTGCTTTGTGCCTATATAAAAAAAAAAAATCCTATATATGAGGAATGAGTTGTGACAGTTATTGACCACAAATCTATAAGAGAGGAGTTGTCACCTGCTATGTCACTAAGTATGGAGGTTAGTTTTCAGCTGCAATTGTATTGTTTTGACAGTAAAGTATAAATTACCGAGAACAGATTTTCCTTCAGGAATAATTGTCACATTTGTACTTGAATATGATACAGAGAATGATAAAATACAGGTATGTTCAATTAAAAAAAAAATCTGGTCTGAGAAACAATGTGTGATATGTCTGCAGAACCCACAACAAAAGAAAAGATACAGCAAAACCTTACCAAGTCTCACACTGTAGGATGTTCAGGGAATTGGATGTATTTAGTGAAAAAAAAGTAGAACTGAATGTATATTAACTAAAACCCAACAACTAATAGTCTACAAGTCATGTTCTAACAAGATCTCAAAGGTGCTAAATTTTCTGAAAACATGGAGGTGTAGTTCATGCATTTGTTGGCAACCCATGGGCTCAGAATGCACCAGCTGTTACTCATTTGTACTAAGTAGTTTCTCCAAAAGAATAAGATATAAGAATAAGAAGACACAATTATTTTTCTTTCTGAAAATTTTCCTTAGAAATGGAACCTTTGGAAATACTAGCTGAAAGGCATTTGTGAAACTGAGGTTTACCCAAAGCCCCTGGAAAAATAAATAGCAGCTGTATTTGGGAGAGAAAGAAATAAACAGAACTATTGAAAAAAATTAAGGGTCATTAAAGTAATGTCTTTAGATAAATACTCTCATACAACTTGTTGTTTATGTTGTAGCAGTAAAATTTCTAAATAAATGTGAAAAGAATGCCACAAACTTAAAATGGCATTATCATGAAAAAAGAATTACAAACTCTAGAGCCTCTACCCTACTCTACAAACTTTGGGATTAAGAGCTTTAACATTTATGCAGATAGTAGGTTTTGGGTTGAGTAAGCATTTCCTACTCCAAATACTACCCTGCATCTCCTCCATAAAGAGGTAGACATCAGAGTCCTCTTTCAGCTCTCACTCCTGCTATGTGTAAATGCTTTTATTCTTTCTGTTTTTTCTGAATCATCAAAAGTTTCTTCTGTCAAGTTGCAGAGGAGGGGAGGAATAAATATCCTTACCAAAGCATTAGAAGGTATGCTTTATTTTTATTTTCCTTGGTCCAAGGTTGTAAAAGAGCTATGAACCTCCTCTGTCATTGTTGGAAAGCTAGCAGAAGGGAGGGTCATGTCTCTGACTCTTCCTTCAAACTGAGTCTGCAGCTGCTTCTGTTTCTGTACTGTTCACTGCGACGCTTCTCTTCATTCAGCAGTACTTCAGTGGTTGTACAGAAGTACAGTCTTGTTACTGCACACCAAAATATTCTTGCTCTGAAGCTCGCTGACAGGAGTTACTTGATTCCTTTGGCAGCTTCCATCCATTGAAAGCTATTAAATGCAAATACAAAGTCTTTGAATCACAAACTGCTGGAGAACAAAAAAACATTCTAGAAATGTCATTACATATTTATCCTGTCCTTTTTATAGATGTTTGCTATTGACTACTAGTGCACGAAGGATGCACGGCTAGGTGGACTTTTGATCTGATCCTCCCGGGAATTCTTGTGCATTTATAGCCACCCAAATAAAAAGGGTCTTGCCCACCCAAACCTATCTGGAAGTTTTCCATTGTCTAATCTTGGTCATGTCATCCAGTCAGAACTTTTATTCCTTCGTGAGTGAGAAAGTTTATAAATTTTAAATTTCCTTCAGCTACTCATCTCTGTAGCACAACTGTCAGTATGAGTGATTGTTGTGTATATTTTCTGATTTATCCATTGTTTATAAATTTGAATGGAAATAGTAATGTCTTTCCCTATGCTCAGTGAACTCCTTCAGAGGTACACAGTAACCAAGAGGCAAGATGTCGATACACACTCACACACATATATATTATATTCAGCTACATATACTCTTATAAGAAGCCACGTTCTGTTAAGAATGCTACTAGAGTGGTTTTAACTGCTTTCTAAATGAAATTGTAGCTGGTGTGTGTCAATAATAGATTATTATTTTTTCCCCTCTGTGAAACAATACTAATGAAAATACTAGGTTTTGGCTAGTCTAACAGATTGGATGCATTCTTATCAGTGTCATTGGAGTTGGAGCTGTGATGTGCAAAGAAAATGGAAAAATCCTTCATTAACCGTAAAACTTACTGACTTCATATGTAGCTGATAGTTCTCACTATTAGCTGTCCTATCAAATCTTAATCTTAGATAACAGTGCATAAGGTTGGTAAGTTTTAGTTGAGTGATTAAATGTAAGTAACTAAAACTTAGCATTCTGATTAATTTAGCAGTTTTATTTTTCCACTAAAAAGGCAGTATCCTTAGTGAATAGAAAAAGGGCTCTAAGAAGATTGTGTCTTTAAACTGCCTTTTTAAAAATATTATCAGGTAATGCAATGTACAACACATTACTAGAAAATCCTGTATTGTTGAGTTGGTGAGGGAGTAGGTGTGTACGCAGATAAATAATTTCATTTTCAGACTGTTAGTTACTGTTTCTGTAGACTTAGAGGAAAGGTAACCTATTTTTTTGTTGTAGCCATGTTTAGAGGTTCCACTGTAGATGGGCAACCTGTGTTCTATGGTTTGACCACTATTAATAGGAAAAAAATTAATTAATCTTATGATTGATTGCAAATTCCTGTTTTGTGCTGATTGCTTCCTATCCTGCCTCTGGGCACCTCTGAGATGACTCTGGCTTAGTCATCTTTATACCCCACCCAGTCCCCCATCAGGTATTTATATGTATTGCTAAGATCTCCCACAGCCTTCTCTTCTCTAGGCTGAACAATCCCAGCTCTCTCAGCATGTCCTCATATGAGAGATGCTCCAGTCTCTTGATCATCTTTGTGGCCCTTGACTGACTTTGCATGGGTATGTTTGTGTCTCCTTTGTATCAGAGAGCCTGGACCTAGACCCAGCACTGCAGCCATGTCTCACCAGTGCTGAGTAGAGGGGAAGGATGACCTCGTTTGACCTGCTGGCCATGCTTGCCTTTGGTCATCTTTGCCTCAAAGGCACAATACTGACTTATGGTCAATATGTTGTCCACCAGAATCCCCAGGTTTTTTTAAAAGCTGCTTTCCAGCTGGTTGGCTCCCACCTGCGCTGGTGTATGCGGTTATGCCTCACCACATGCAGGTCTTTTGTTGAATTTCGTTAAGATTCCTATCTGCCCATTTCTCCAACTTGTCAAGGTCCTTCTGAACGGTAGCACAACTGTCTGGTGTGTCAACCATTACTCTGAATTTTGCACTATATGCAAACTCTGTCCCATCATCCACGTCACAAAGAAAGATGTTACAGAAACTGGCCCTAGTATCAAGTCCTGGGGTACGCCACTTCAGCAGCTTGGTATTACGTTTATTCTTCTACAAGTCCAATTTACCTCAGGAAAAATTTGGGGGATCTCTCTCAGAAAAGCTTGCTCTGGCAAACTCTTTACTGGATCTGGAACCAATATAAATGGTCCTGGATAATCTCTGTGGAAAGTGACTTTACAGTGGCTTTCTACTGTTACAATAGAAATGGGATTTACAGACTCACAATGAACATCAGTAGTGTATACATTTTTATTGCAAAGTTCAATATTAAGATGATTTCACTATCAGTCCCATTACTTAAATGGGAAATTGTGATCCAGTTGAGATGCAGAAATAGGTAGCTTGTATCACTGAAGTATTTTTGTATCTCTGTGGTACAGGACCACCTCTAAAACCACAGTTTACCTTTTGGTTTTTATGGTATGAGTTATCTCATGAAGTTAAATTGGTGTGGTTACCAACCTTAATTTCAACAACTGATTTGAAAGGGACACCTATCTTGCAGAGTTCATGAAGGATGGATGCTTAGTTTGCATTTCACTAATTTTGAGCTCTTTGGAACTTGGGGCATACTTTCATTCGTATGCTCAGAGTCAAAATCTATCTATTTCTGTACCACAAAAGCATTTTATGGCAACGCAACGATGGAACAATTTCAGCAAGAGCAAACAAGATGGCATGAAACCCGCTCTCCTCAGCTAGAAGATTTATGGAATAGATGCATTAGTCATTAAGTGAAATCATACCTTTTTATTGTACACTTGCCTAGGGCTCTGAAGCACTAGCAAAGGCTTAGTACTTTATGTTGAGCATCAGTAAGAAACGTAACTCTTCTGATTCTGGACTAGACTGTTTATGTGATTCCTGTGAGGTATATACATGTGTTTCACTTTTGGAAAGGGCTGGTGTGTGTCTTTTGCCTGAAATCACCATGGAGGAAAGATGAGTGAATAGTGATATTTCTGGCTGAATCTGGATTTAACACTTTATAAATCTAAAAGGAACTGTCCTTTCAGCCAGTCCATCCAAGGCACGCTTGGCAGCTATTTCTGCTTTGCATCTGTACATCGGAAATTTTTTTTTTCCTGACTGTAATGTAACAAGGTTCTTGCAAGACTTGATCAGGGTCAAAGGAATCCTTGTGTTCTGTTAAGAATCATGGCTCTAGTCCATGCAAGATCACTGAAACTCGAACTGATAGCCATGTATTCCTTCACTCTCCTGTCAGTGAAGGATTATCTGATTGGTGCTATGGCTTTTATCAGAAAAACTTCAAAGCCTTAGAGCAAGTTCAAGTTGAAGGTATATGCTGTGGATTTTCTGGACACAGATAACCCTTCACATCCACCCACGGTTTCCTTGTAAGATTGTATTTGAATTTCATTGGAATGAAGAGTCTGAGTTTAGGTGGTCAAATTGTTAAACATTTTGATATCTTCCCTTCTCTGAACATTAAGATTGCTTTGTGTTTTTATGTTGACAATATAACAGCTTCAAAAAGTGTCCTAACCTGTTCATATATAAGCCTGAGAGGTCTAGAAGTTTTTGTGTCAGTACTGTGAGTACTTTGCAGAACGGCTGCCTGAGACTGAGACTGAAAGATAGAACCACTTCCAAAACATTGGAGCTCACACCTGCATAGATGGCTTAAATTATCTCCTTCTCTGTGATCTGCTGTTCAGTTCCCTGGAGTAACTCAACACTATACCATTGCTAAATCTTTCCTCTTCTGATGTTGTACAGAGAATCGTCCTTCAATTTTTACTCAGATGGAGAGCTTTAGTCAGCTGAGCATTGCTTTGTAGGCTGTACTGGTCAAAATCAATCACACAAAAATCATACAGACCTTTTTATGATCTCTTGAAAGTAAAGATACAACATTAACGAAATGAAAACATGTATCTTTCTTTCTCTCCTTCTTCCCCTTGTGTGAACAGTCTGGAAAAATCTCTGCTGTCACTGTCCCAAGCCTGGTATTCACTTGCCTCCAAAATTTTGTACAGTAAAGCACAAGATATGATGTCACTAAACCTGGAAGAAGGCTGCAAAGGGATTAAACTTCACTTGATCAAAAACTGGGTACATTATATCTGACCTGAATTATATCCTGAAGTGAAGGGGGAAGAAAAAGCAGTTTGTATTCTAGTTAAGAATAAAAAAAATATTAATTTTTGTAATTACTGAATTGTGAGATCAGGACTTAATTCTTCAGAGAAGAAAAACAAATCCAATACTTCAGCACTCCAAGTTTGTTTTTAAGTTATCTAATTCAGATAACATAATGAGTAGCCCTTGAGTTTTTGCACCCTTTTCCTTCTGTTACAGATATGAAATATTAAGCTCTGGTTTTAATGTATACATTTGTCCAAATTGTGCAGGTTTAATTTCAGATG
This sequence comes from Elanus axillaris, assembly GCA_026212715.1. NCBI lineage: Eukaryota > Metazoa > Chordata > Aves > Accipitriformes > Accipitridae > Elanus > Elanus axillaris. Next base: position 24,002,720 of record JANZLQ010000008.1, read on the forward strand.
TGGCTCAATATTCAGAGGTTGGCTTTAGGAGCTGATGTTTTCCATTACTTAGTATAACAAAAAAAGCTGTATGTTATTGCAATGCCATAAATAGATCCTGGTGGAAAATGACAGTCGAAGTCCCTGTAGATAAATCTCTTAAGTATACAGACTGAGTAGGTAACATCAGCAGAAACTATGCTAAAGAATTTTTGGTTTGGTTTCCCTGAAGCTCCTTAGTATTTCCTTCATATAAAAAAAAAGCAGTTGTGGTTTTTTTTGAGAGGAGTAGCTGAATAAAGTTTTGATTGCTTGAAAGAGGAAATAGACATATTATTATATCTTTTTCTCCTGGTAAAGTGAACTTCTGGAGCCTTAGTGTTGAGTGTGATGTTTTAGTTTATATTGGACAGATGCAGAGGAACTGTAAAAATGAAACATTTTTCATCCAAAGTAATCCTATTGCACCACTCTTATTTTAAAACCATATTTCTAATGATATTTATGATTCTATCATGTCAGTGGACTGTTGCTCCTGGAATTATGGTATATATCATTTGTTCCTTAATAAGTACATAAAATGCAGGAGTCATTACTAACTGCAGTATTTGTTGCTATCATCATAAGACATTAAATTTGTACTATAAAGCTCACTATACTCAGTGCACTAAAGGAGAAAGGTCTTTAATATTCTTAACATTTTTAAAGACATAATTATGAAATTAGGTAGTTTATATCTGACATGGCACTGAAATGTCAAGGGTAAAACTTACCAGCTATTTTGGCAAGTTTACTTCTGCTTTAGATGGTATTTAAAAGACAGTCATACGAGTTTTAATTAGGTATGGTACTAAAAAAGTGTTTGAATCTCCTATTCTGCAATTGAAGGAAAATAGATCATTTGAATCATAAAAGGGTATATTTCTCAAAAGAATTTTTGTGGGCTATGTAGCTATCTGCAAGCCAACTGGAATTACTAGTTCTAGGATGTCAGAAGATTGATACACTTGACTAATTAGGAAGCCAGTTGGGACTGGTGACAGCAGTCTGCAGCAGCTTGTGAAAGCCTATTTAAAGGTCCCATGGGAAGTGTTAATATTGAACAATATTTGTGACTCTTATACTATCACTGTAGCAATGTTGTATGCAGTTGTCCCAGGGCAATTTAAAAGATTTCTACAATACTGCGTGGTGCACTTGTATTTCTTAAACTTTCCATCATATAAACTTGGACAATATTATAGATAGTATGCATATTAATAGCTAGCTGTGTAACTTCATAGAAGGTGTCACAGTCAACTGTGGATGTAGGCATCAAAATCCAGAATTTGGAGCCTAACTGAAGGCGTAGGAGTTTGAAAAAAAGGCTTTCTGCTTATTTTGGGTACATAGCTTATTAACTATGAATGTTTTTATTTGCAGTAGTTAAGTTTTTCAATGCATCCATACATACAGGAAAACTACTAGAGGATTTTTTTAATTCAAGCTTCTGAATACTCCATTTATTCTTCTGTTAACTGTTTTGCATGTCAATGGAAGCACTAAGCTATTGTTTGGTTTATGACTACAGTATATTTCAGATAAGTATGAAAAACAGATAGTACCCATAAATACATTACAGCTATGCTACAAAGAGTTGTGGCTTTGTAGTGTTTCTATTCCATTATTTAAAATCTTTTTTTATTTATTTGATGGGTATTTTTATAGTATAGCAGATTATGGACCAGGGTTTTTTTCTACTGGAAACTGTTAAGTTTTTGAAATAATTATGAAATCCATAGTAGTCTTGGATAGGAAAGAGATGACATGCTGAAATAGGATTGAAATTTTTCTTCTGTTATTCCTACTTCCTAAAACAAAGCTTATGAACTCTTTTCCATAAACAATTATGGTATCATTTTGGGGACTATGGTATTATTCAATCTTTTCTGAATTACCATTACCCAAAATGCTTATAAACTTTCCTCCAGCATTCACATACTTCAATGTAACTAATGCCTTGGCCTTCAGATTTCTTCAAGCATCTCTTTGGTTTGAAACTATTCACTGAGTGTTTTCATTCCAGACATGAGTATTTTAGAGAACTGCATGACATCAGATGCAGAAAGGAAAGGTTTTTTTTTTTTTAAAACAATAAACAAACAAACAAAGCAATAACAAAACCAGGAAGCTGAATAGATAATCTGATTGATTTTTTATAAGGTATGTTCCAAGCCATTTTAATAGCTGTGATAGTCCATTAGTCATAAGAGAACAAACTTCAGCATAATAAAGCATGTTATACCAAACACAAAGCAAGAGGAAAAAAAATTATCTTTATTTCAGTCTTTATTTTTATTCTGTATTTGCCATGTGTTGTAGAGAAAATAAATGTACTTAAATGTTATGAAAGATTATAAAGTAATTGCTAATTTTTCCTTAATTCTTTTTGTGTATAGCTCTTTTGTGTAAAATTGTTAACTAGTCTGGTAGTACAGAGTGTAGAGAAAAGAGAAGAATTAAGGGTTACTGTTCCCTGGGTAAAACAGTGGCTGGATGGCCGAGCCTGAAGAGTTGTGGTGAATGGAGTTAGACCCATCTGGTGGCCAGTCACAAGTGGTGTTCCCCAGGGCTCAATACTGGGTCCAGTTATGTTTAATGTCTTTATCAACAATCCAGATGAGGGGGTCGAGGGCACCAGCACTAAGTTTGCAGTTGACACCAAGCTGGGAGGCAGGGTCGATCTGCTTGAGGGTAGGAAGGCTCTGCAGAGGGATCTGGACAGGCTGGATTGATGGGCCAAGGGTAATTGTATGAAGTTCAACAAGGCCAAGTGCCGGGTCCTGCACTTGGGTCACAGCAACCCCATGCAGCGCTATAGGCTTGGGGAAGAGTGGCTGGAAAGCTGCCCAACAGAGAAAGACCTGGGGATGCTGGTCGACAGCCGGATGAATATGAGCCAGCAGTGTGCCCAGGTGGCCAAGAAGGCCAAAAGCATCCTGGCTTGTATCAGAAACTTTGTGGCCAGAAGGAGCAGGGAGGTGATCGTTCCCCTGTACTCAGCACTGGTGAGGCTGCACCTTGAGTACTGTGTTCAGTTTTGGGCCCCTCACTACAGGAAAGACACTGAGGTGCTGGAGCGTGTCCAGAGAAGGGCAACCAAGCTGGTGAGGGGCCTGGAGCACAAGTCTTATGAGGAGCTGCTGAGGGAACTGGAGTTGTTTAACCTGGAGAAAAGAAGGCTGAAGGGAGACCTTATCGATGTCTACAACTACCTGAAAGGAGGTTGTAGAGAGATGGGTGTCAGTCTCTTTTTCCAAGTTGTGCCAGGGGAGGTTATCAAGCATTGGCACAGGCTGCCCAGGGAGTCGCCATCCCTGAAGGTATTTAAAAGACATGTAGATGTGGCATTTAGGGACATGGTTTAGTGGTTGACTTGACAGTGTTAGGTTAGTGGTTGGATTTCATGATCTTAAAGGTCTTTTCCTAAATGATTCCATGATTCTAAGGGTGTTCTGAGATTACAGTTTTGTTGTTTTAAGGATGTCTTAGGAGAGCAGCAAATCAAATACTACAAGGAAGGAAGAGGGTTCTCCTTAGAGGATATCTTTAGGAAATTCGAAAAATTAAACCAATATCACCTTCTAAACACAAATATACATGTAGGATTAGCAGAAATTAAAGAATGGATAAAAATGCAAGCAAAAGGAACAGAATTGCCAACTAAATGCAATTTGTAATACAATTGCACAAACCAAGAATTTAAAATAAATTATTTTGGTCCTTCTGTAAATAACAAAATAGTTGCTGGTATAATAGAGAAAATGACAAAAAAGTTTATGGAAATATAATTTAAATTTGAGTCAATGTTAGGGAACATCTGTCATGAGATTTACGTATGTTTATATGTGTGTCTCTAAAGATTTTTTTTAATATATAAATATAAACTCTTACTATTTTATGTGGAGATCACTGCTATATGACCTTAAGTTACATTTGAAGGACATTTTTCTTTTATTTGTGGACAAGAAAGATCAAATTTTATGCCTCTTTTTGTTATTCTTTCCTCTTCTGCTTTTATGTGATATCCAGGCTTAGGTTTCTCAGAAGTGTCATGGTTTAACCTCAGCCAGCAACTAAGCACCACGCAGCTGCTCACTCACTC
>JANZLQ010000008.1:24006942-24042482 GCA_026212715.1 Elanus axillaris
GGTTGACTGGGGACAGAATCAGGAAAAGAAGTAAAACTCATGGCTTGAGATAAGAGCGGTTTAACAGAACAGAAAAGAAGAAACTAAGAATGATAATAACACTCATAAAATGACAACAGTAATAGTAAAAGGATTGGAATGTACAAACGATGCACAGAGTAATTGCTCACCACCCACCGATCGACACCCAGTTAGTACCCGAGCGGCAATCCCAACCCCCACTCCTCCCAGTTTATTTCCTGAATGTGACGTCCCATGGTATGGAATACCCTGTTGGCCAGTTTGGGTCTGCTGCCCTGGCTGTGTTCCCTCCCAACTTCTTGTGCCCCTCCAGCCTTCTCGCTGGCTGGGCATCAAAAGCTGAAAAATCCTTGACTTTAGACTAAACACTACTTGGCAACAACTGAAAATGTTGATAACATTCTTCTCATACTGAACTCAAAACATAGCACCATACCAGCTGCTAGGAAGACAATTAACTCTATCCCAGCTGAAACCAGGACAGAAGCTAAATTAGATTCAAGTCTTGATGTAGGAGTAGCAAATGAAAGAAATTATTTTTTTTCCAGAATGTTATATTCAAGATTTGGCCCATGCTGATTTGACAGTACTTTTCCAGAACTTACTCTCTGCAGCTTTGAGCTTTTTTGGTCTGAATTATTTTTGTTGCCCTTGAAACCACTTACCTTAGAAAGATGGTAGAATTCTTTAAAGCTTAGTGAAAAATAAAATTTATTTAAAGGAGGGAAACAAATAGAAATAGTGTTGGAAAGCAAGATTCCCCATAATAATTTTCCCTCATATTCAGGTCTAGAAGGTTGCCTTACTTCCTTACTATGTATACGCCAGCACATTCAGAATTCCTTAAATTGGTGGCATGGCATCTCATTAAACCCATCAGCTAGTTTAGATCCTGATTTGAATATTCACTGTTAGCAGTAACCTCAGAATCATGTTATGTGTCTGACTGTATCCAAGGTGTGTGTTGATCTAGGGTGTTTTGGCCAGTGAGGCATAATAAGATTTCTATCATGTAACTCTTTATCCTCTGTGGTGTTTTTCTGTCATATAGTAAATCCCTGGAGTTGTGTTCTTTGTCCTCCCAGGCATAGACACAAGGGCTTAACAAGTTTCAAAAATCTAACATTTTCTGATGTGTTTATTTGAGGAAATACAAGTAAAGTGTTTAATGATTGCATTTATTTATAATCTCCCAGTAACTTGCATTATTCTTTCAGGGGATATTATAAATACATGTGTAATACAGTGAGTAGAATTTTCCTGAACTACATCAATTATTTAATATTGGCCAGAGGTTATTAAATACAAAAAGAAAATGGCTTTTGATTAAAGCTACCTGTGGATATCCCTCCGTATCCTGTCTAGTCCAATATTGTTCACTCAGCTTCCTGCTGAGAAACAGTTTCAACTTTTTATAACAATAACTGAAATGATCTCTTGTCTAATATAGCAAATCATTTAAGAGACAGCTCTTGAAAGCTGACATGAAACTGATTATTTACAGTTGTAAAAGCATACTGAAATGAAAATATGAGTGAAATGACATTTCACCTAAACCTATGCTTGACTCAGTATAGAGAAAGAGGAATGTGAAATGAATCGATTAAAATTTGGCCTAGTTCAATGTATAGAAGACCAAGTCTGTTGTGATTAATTTCAAGAGAGCAATTTGTGAAGGTTAAAAACCTGGTCTAAGTTTGAAATAAATCGTTTTAATAATACCATTAATAACTTTTATTGTTGTTGTTTATTGTTATTAGTATTTATGCTTTGATACTGCTGTGGTAACCTAGAAGGTCCCTTCTCTCTCCTTTACAGAAGGTGAGGAGACTGGAGTGATGGACAGCCTGTTGGAGGCCTTGCAATCAGGTGCAGCTTTTCGAGACCGAAGGAAAAGGACACCAAGGTCTAAAGGTGAATTTTCTATTTTACATTTTATTTTCCAGAGAAAGTTTAAAGTGTTATGGGTCCAGTGCTCTAGAACTTAAATGCTATTGGATTTAATTCCTTCTTGCAGTGACAACTTGCAGGGATGTTCAGGCTGTTTTGCTGATGTCAGTAGCACTTTGGAGGTTAATTTACTGAACTTAGCCTAGCCTGGTTATTATGACAAGACTCTTCAATGCAGCCACATGCACTTTAACTCTTTAGGGTTTATAGTTGCATGGGGGATGTAGAAGTCATCTTGCCCCATAAGTGAATCAAAATATTTCACTGGTATGTAACCATCACTTTACTTCTAGAAATATCTAACTTCTAAATAATTCTGCTTAGTAATGTTATAATACTTCAGTAACTTTCAAAGGTGTGTTTTATTTCAATTGTTTCCTTGCTTTTGCAGACATACCACAAAATCTCAGTCCAACTACACAACGGCCTGTGCTGAAAGCTTGTAACCATGGTAATGAACCATATTCGTGAATTGCATGCTCTTAACTTAGCTTATGTAGTTGATCTGTGCTTTCAAAAAACTGCTGCGATTTGTGATTTTTTCAGCCTTCTACATTAGTGGAATAATGAAACCATAGTGGAAACGGCTTTTTAAGAATCACCTGAATATTGCATTCTGAAACTATACTTACTGATTACTTTGCAAAGCTCTTCTATCTTTTTTTTTGGGGGAGGGGGTATTTATTTAAAGTTTGGTTGTGTTTTTCAATGTGGTACTTTCATAATCCTTAAGAACAAGTATGCAAGGATTTTTTAATGGACTGTGGAACTATAATAGAAAGCAGAGATTGTGGAACATCATAAATATTACTAAAAGTTTATGATACCATATCACAGAACTTTTTGCATACATTCTAGTTTTCTTTGTCTTGGTTTTCTTGATACTATAGCTGGAATGGTTTAAGCTATCATTTACCAGTATAACTCAAAAGTGAAGGTGTGTCAGTGAAGTAAAAGTAAATTAATCAGTTATTTCATGGCAAAACATTTCTCCAAAGTTTGAGCATGAGTCTTATGCATATGTTTATTCATAAACTCCTGAATTATCTCACTGTAATCAGTAGGACTTGCTCATATGTGAAAAGTAGTAACACTGAGGGCATGAGTGCTTGTTAGCTTTGTTTGTTAGACAATCTGCAGAATATTATTATATTAGCTGTTTTAATTAAGCTTGAGAAGTCCAGAGTGACTGTTTTCAATGGCTCATAACTAGTGGTCTCAGGAAAAAGTTTATGTAAGTAGTACCTCCGTTAAAGAAAAATTCTCTTTGAAACTTGAAGAAAAAAAAAATCTCAGTTTTTTAGGTGGAATGCGTAATCCTAAATATCATCAAATCGATTATATTAATTGCACCTCATGTTTAAGTGTTTATTTCTTAAGTGTCTTTAGCAAAAAAAGAATGTACAGAATTTGGCATTATTAATCATAAAATTAAAGAAATTAGAGCTGGAAGGACAGTTTAAAGATAATTCACTTATAGGAATTGGCTCAAAAAAGAATCAAGTATATTTCACAGGTGCTTGGCTGGCACATAACGTATTGATATTTGAATAATGACTACAGAGCACATCTGAATTTATCCTATAAGTGTTTCTGCTTGTAAGAACAATCATGTGAATGTTGCTTCTTTTTAACCCATTCTATCTATCTGGCTGTCTGTGGATGGACAGTGTAGTTTCCAGTTTTCAAGCTAACTACATTTGCACAAACATTAGGACCATGGTTTATGTTTCAGGTTAAAAAAAACCAAAACACCAAAACCAAACTAAAAAAAACCTCTAACTCCAAGATTTTAATTCTGCAAAATCTTAGTCTAACCTGGGAACTGATTTGTACATCAGATGGATATAATTTGGTACTGAAGTTTGAAGTTCAGACATTTGATTTGGAGAGAAGAGTAAAAGTAAACTCTTGGATTTTTTGTTTTTTTTACCAAACTCAGTTTTTCCATAGAGCATTTTGAAACAATCTGATTCTAAGACATTTTAAAATGAATTCAGCTTTTCTTTCACCTGTCTTGTTAGCTCAGGAACAGGATAATACAACTCTGAGCTTGCTTTTAAGGAATTCATTAGTATGTTTTGGATTTATTGACACTTGTCACAATATCTACATATTACATCTTCCTATCTTGAGCCAAACAGAGCACTAAACTTGGTGTAGATTATGGTGAGTTGACTTATCAGAGTCTTTTTCGCTTTTTGATAGAAATATATGTTCATTAGTTGCTTCAAGTTCAGCTTTGAGGTGAATTTTTTTTTTCTGTTCAAAGTCTGTGTAACTAAGCTGAGATTTGTTATTGGGAAATCAGAAATTATGTAGGTTGCATACTGTCTGGAATGAATACTAGACCCTGAGTATTGAAGTTAATTTTTAGATAATAATAACCTCACTGAATTTAACAATGTGGCCAGTCAAAGCAAGAATTATAATGGTAAAGTTTATTTAATTTTCTGTTTCTGAGTTCAACAATATGTAATGTCAAGGTTTTCTCAGTATTATCCTCTGTATCATTTTTTCTTGGACTTCATATCTAATATAGATACATATACAATAATCTATTCTTTCTATGTATATGTGTATAATAAGTGTATATAATGGTTTATTACATATAAACTGTATACATAAGAAGTCTGTGATTTCAGCACACTTCAGAAAAATTGGGATATGTCATTAGACAGAAGTATTGACTTGGTCTTTCAGCGATTTGCTGTTCTTCCCAACCTAAAATTTGAAATGGATGCTAAATTTCGTATCATGGCAAAAAAAGCCCCTGGCTTAATCTAAGCTTAAAATATGTGGAGACTGATAAAAGTCCTCAAGCAGCAATTTAAGCACTTTCCTTTTTTGCTTCTGTACTGGTTTTGGCTGTGGGTTAACTGGTAACTGGTTTGGTTACCGCTTATTCTGCTGAGACTAACAGATTCACTTATAGTAGATATACTTTATTAATACACACTGCAGATTCATACCTAGGATGAACTTCTCTGACTCATCATGCAGTCAAAAAGAATTACTAGCCATGACTTGAAATGTCTGTCCTCTGAATCATTCAGTGTAGCGATCTCTCTTGGGCAGGTGCCATCAAGTTCTAGCTAATCTCTTTTGTTTCAAAACTAAACAAAAACAAGCAAGTGAACAAAAATTGGTTTAGTCTTTATCTTAAAGATATTTCTCTAAAAAAGTGGAATACAAATCAGACCCAAGCATAGATGGGAACTAGAGAGTAGTGGCTCCATGTCTCACAGGGGATGGCAAGGGAGAGAAATACAGCCAGAATGCACACTTTCTCCATAGCTGTAATATAAATGGAAGAAGGAGGGAAATCTCTCTAACCATTGCCATTGTCATCCTCAGTACAATACTGCTCAAGGTACCAAACTATCACTTGCTCCTGAGGCGAAGCCAAGCCCTATAAAACACAGTAATACAGAGGAGCAAGGCAGTGCTACTTAGCTGTAGACCTGAGAACTGAAATTGTTTCCTTTAAATAAATGGACTGCTTAAAAAAAAAAAAAAAAAAGGATGAATAGTACGTTTAGTGGAATGCTAGACATTGGTTGGCCATTTTCTCTTCATGATGTGTTGAGCTCCCCAGAAAGCTCTGGTAGTGTTCAACTGATATTTCTGGTTAAAAGGGAGTACTGGTTCTTATGCTGTATCCTGGGGTAGCCTCTTGGGTGTCTTATTTTATTTTCAGTCCTACTGCACTCTTCCTTTACTGAACAGATTACCTTTTTCTAATATGGTATGTGGGTTTTGTCAAGTTTAAATCTACTCTATTTCTGTGATCAGAATTACCAATTGTATTTTTTCTGCTTGTGACAAGGCCCATCAAGTCAGATAATTTCTTGCTGAGGAGAAGCCCTGCTGCATAACTTATAAAAATAATATACAATTGGAATTGCTAGTTCTTGCAAATGTTCTAACACCTTAAGAATACAAATCATTGTCACTAGGTTTTTGTTGACATAGGTATGATTGGTATATTTATTTCCTTTGTTTCCATTCATACTGCTTTGTACTATTAAATTAACAACTTAATTACCTATATGTTCAAAAATACCTGTTAATGTTACAGTTTGCTTTAACTGCAAAGAGCCATAAATTGCAGTAAATATTGTGATACATGCTTTTGCTGCAAATTCCCATTCAGAGCACTGTATGACAAAAGCAGAATATTAGTATGGTTTTAGAGTTGTACTTTGGTAAGGTTTTGGTTCAATAGCATCAAACAGGGGAGCTTTTTATTTTATTTAGGGAGCAGAAGAAAGCACTTAATTTTCAATGATCAGGATTTTGCACATTAGAAGATCATTTCAAGCAGCTAATAGCTATGGCTGATCTGAGTTTATCAATTATTTACAACAACAGTCAAGGCATATTTGCAGCTTGCACATTTATTTCAAGCTAGTTAACTTTGAATATGCATAGCAGCATAACCAAGGCAGCACAGACCCCACTGCAGCACAGAAAGCTGCATTATTCACTAACTTTTCAGTCAGAATTTGCAGCCTGCATCAAGTTCTCTGCTGCTATGGCTACATGTTTATTTGCAGTAACATTAGCCAAGGTAATGTTATCTGAAATGCATGAATACAAATTTGAGATGCAGCTCTGATTGCATGTATTTATACCTCAAATGCAGCAGAAAGTGTTCATCTTTACAAGTTGATTGTATTCAGAATGCTGTGAGTAAAGAAAAGATATAATAAAATGGAAGAAAAAAAAATACAGCTTGCTTTTTGTGACTGCAAAGGTTGAAAAAATCTTTCTGTTGCAATGAGTAATTGGGTTGTGCACTATACTTCCAAAGGTAAAAATGAGGTCTTGTTTCTATATTCAAATCAAACCTCCATGGTAAGTGATAGTCATAATTACTATAGCTGTTTATTCGTAAATCTATAAACAATAGAATAATTTTCATGTCACACTTAGCCCGAAGCATTTCAAACACATCTGTTAAATAAAATCCTTGTCAAGCAATGTCATTCTGGTCCCAATTATGCAGAAGAAAACCCTTTTTTCATGTTTGTTGGGGTTTTTTTCATCTCTTACTCATAATAGAACTGTCATCTGAGGTTCATATTAGTGTCTCTGCCACCTTATTTTTGACAATCATAGCTGACAATGAGCTCAGGCTCATCTTTATTCTTGAAACCAACAGTGCAACCACTTAGAGGTCACTATTTTATTTCATTGTTGCTGTATATGACAGCAAACCATGACTGACATTTCAACTTAATTTTTACTTTTTTTTTTTTCCTTAAGTCTATGTATGTTGCTATCTTTTCCACAACTGTATGTAGGGAACATTAGGAAGTACCTAACACTGGAGAAGTAATGAAACCTGTGAAGATAACTTTTTACCCGGTACCTTTTCATAGTAAAGATGCACTTAAGCACTACCACTTCTTCATGGTAGGTACTGTTTTGAAGGCACTATGAATATTAGCCTATTGCTGTTTCTGTATGTGATCTAAAACCATCAGTGTTTGTACCTCTGGTGGGGAAAATTTTTGTAAGGCTCTGTGAAGTTTTACTCAACAGACAAGTTTCCTTGGCAGAAGACTTGGAATATCTGTAGGCACTGTTAAGAAATGAAAACATTCAATATGATTTCTATTTAAAAAAACAAAAGCTAGTTCTCACTTGTTCCCAATTTAAGACCAAAGCTTCACTTCAATATTGACTTCATAGGTCAAGTAAAATTGCTGCTTATTCTAACAGAAATAATTCCCCTGAAACCATCTGCACTGTTTATAATAAAGTTTTTTCCTAGAGCAGGCAGCAGAGTTCAAAGCAACTGTGACCATAAGAGTCAACTTTGCATGTGTGGAAAAAAAGAACCAGACAAGGAAAGTGAATTTACTAATTTTTTATTTGTTTGTTTGGAACTATTTCTGGATTGCCATAGGTGCATACACATACAGTTTCTCATAGAGATGGCCCTGAAGAATTTACATTCCAAAATACCTAGGAGTAAGATTAATATTGATGCAAAGTTTTTAGGATCTTTTTCTAACAATCTCCCTCTCTTGTAATTTAATGTTGGAGTGGAGAAAGTATTCAAGTCAGAAGGTATGACAGCCAGCGAGAAGAGCTTTGGATGAAAAATGACTAAAGTAGATTTTTTTTTCTGAGCCTTTCCAACAAAGTTAATAAAAACAACTTTTATAATAAAGACTGACATAAAAAGAGGTATAAAACATTTGTTTATTCAATTAATTAATTGATTTTAAATGACAGATGCTGCAAAATGGATGCAAGCTGTTAAGAATGGAAAAGAGTACTTCAAATTAGTAGTAAATGCGTATTAGTACTGTGAAAATATTGGTATAGGCAGAAGAAAATAAATTTTGTTAACTTGCCCTTAGTATAAGCCAAACAACCACTGTCAACCTTGGCATTATCCATATTTAGAAAAGGAGGAATTGTAATCCTACAAAAAATGTCTGTGTCTATTTTATTACTCCTCTTATAAAGTCTTGTGAGATTTTCCTTATCAACTCACATGAGTATGGTGACATGCATATCCTCCATTCTGTGTCTTATTGTAAAGAATTATATATGAACATAATATAGACAAGAAAGAGAACCAAAGCATTTTAAAAGTAAAAATTTTAGGTGCCACTGTGAGGCAAGGTGGACCTAGTGGAGCTTATTCTCCAGAGGTTTGATAACTTCGTTCCTAAAGTGAGACCTTGTGAAGATGTCAATTTAGGCACTCGGAAGAGCTAATTGCTTTTGTAAATATCTTGCCAGTGTTCATTGGTACTAGTTGAGTAAGACTACTTCTCTCAAGGGAGGCAAGGACATTTTCTGCAAGAACAGAACTGTGGCAAAGAGGTGACATTTGAAAGCAGTGACACTGTATATTCCATAATTGCACATACAGTAAATGTCAGATTCGTAATCGTCTAGCTAGGTAACCAGATTTCCAAAAGCTATGGCAGGCAAGTTATATATTCAAAGCAGTCTTCTGAATATGCATCACTGGACAATCTTAAATCTGCAAAGGGAGCTGTAAATTACCAACAATTTAGCCATATTTGTTTTTTCATTGTTTAGTCATGCAGAATTTCCCATTTGAAGACAATTACTGAGTTGGTCTGTAGAGCAAAGAGGTTCTGTCACTTCTCAGAGTACTTTTCAAGTCTCTTCCATATTTGTTAAACAAGATTTTAGACATAAATTTACCACACTCTTTCACTTCTGTTTTCTGAATGTTAAGAACAAGTCATATCAAAACTCCTGCCTCTTTCTTCAAAGGCTTTAAGAACTCTAATCCAGATAGAGTAAATGATGTATCTATTGACTGAACAAAAGCCATAATGCTCTTTATATTGTTATATATGTCTTCTTAAAGTGGTTATCTTTCTTTAAAAAAAATAGAAAAAGTGAAATATTGGGTAGGGAAATTTCATCAGCTAGACATTAGAAATGAGCTTTCTCTGGTTAAAAGCCTCCACTGGGGACAAAATCTGAGATGGAAACAAATGATGTATCAGCCCTGACCTGGGTCTGTTTTGTGACTCAGGTGATGTCTGGTTAATGAAACATTGTTTAGTCAGTAATTCAAAAAACATAGAGAAAGCACAAAACATTACTCGTGATAAGCACACTTCTTAGTTCCTCTTTCCTGAATGTGTTCTCTTAATATTCTGGGGTTTTTTTCCTCCTTTAGGAGAATTTAGTTACATTTTTTTCCTAAGTGGCTGTTGCAACAGAGCAAAAATGTACAGTGTAAAAGAAATACTGGAGTTATGTTTCTTCCTGATTTTTTTCATTATAAGCCAATGCTCTGCAAAGGTACAAATAAAGGACATAAAATAGATGTAGGGAAACCAAGTCTGTCCTGCAGCTTCTTCCCTTTGTGGGGGTAGGAATACTTGGAAGCATTACTTTCAATTTTTGCAGTACTCTAAAGGGAAATTGGCATTTAGTTGAACCAGAACTGGTGGTTGTGTCTGTAAGTTGCTTGATAAATGCAGTATCATCTTTGGTTTATTCCAAAAATAGATGAGACCTGTGTATTTCCATCATACATGCCTAAGGCAAAATCTACATCAATCAACTAGCAAAATAATCAGAAGCCTCAAGAGACGTTTTCTTGGTGGCTCAGACTTAGAAATCATGAGTAATAAAGGCAGGAAATATAGGGGGCAAATGCAACTTTCACACGAACAGCAGAAGGAAAGATGGTAGCCAGACTTCCACTGAATGATCTGGAGTAATGTGAGGTAGTTGGACTGTAAATTCTCTTTTCTTATGTTGATATGGCTTACAAATCCAAGATGAGAAGCTATAGTTTAAGTAATTTCAGGAACGAGTATTAGGATTTTGGAGGGTATTAGGCTAATGAAGAATCTATTCACTTTCAGCATACACTGTAAATTAGTTTGACACTTGTTCTTGCATGATTATGTCTTTTCTAAAAAAAAAACCAACTTTTTAAAGCAAGATCATTTTAACCAAACAGAAAAATTACTTGATGTCTATGCAATTTCTTAGCAGATTTTACTTACTCAAGATTTGCAAAACTCAAGATTGCTAATATATACTTTTTCTTTCTCTGAAAGACCTACAACACCTTCTTAGTAGCATGGTCTTTCTGTTACAATATTTTGTCATGATATCTTAAAAAGAAGACTTTTTTGTCATGGTGAGTTTTTCTTTTATTTTATCAGGGGAAGGAGTTTTTCTCATGCTTTATTGTCTCATTGTATTTATCTAACTCCATAAAGAGGGATCAAAGAAAAACTGTTATCTGACCCTACAAGTTTGGCTGGTTTTGCCTTAGGTTTTCAAAAAACTAAACCCTGATGTTTAGAAACATCAGAAACCTATTATTCTGCATTGTATTCAAACTTGCACTCCTTGATTTTCTCTCTCCTTGTGGCATAGCAAAACAATAAAATAAGAAATTGAAAAGATGACATCAAGAATACTTAGTGTCATAAACAGGGAAATGGAATGAAATCTCAGCAGATTTTCATCATGGGCAAATAATTATTCCAGAGTTTTTTCTTTTATCTGTTTTCTTAGGCTTTAAGCCTGTTTCTTTGTATTTGAAAAGAGATGAGTGTACATGGAATGTTACAGTACAGTGCATATACACATACTTCAATTAGCTCTGGACAGACTACTTTGTCTACTTGAAGCAGGATAGCTTTTAGGTCAGGAACTAATTTGGGTATCACAAACAAGTTTAGGGGTTTCAAAACAAATTTGGATATCTGTGTACAGCACCTTAATCGAGCTATGCAGTTTCAGGAGCAATGTCCAGGAATTATTACAAGCCTTGAACCACCAAAAAATAGAATGCACTTCCATAATGAACAATCTTTTCATAGGTTTCTTTTCTATTTCTGAAATCTGAATTAACTAATTTAATAGGTTATATATTTTTATATCTAGAATCACTTTGTCACTTGGGTTCTTCCCTGCCATTTGAGAACCTGTACTGACCAGAAAGACAGCATTTTCTGGTAATTGCTTTTCATAAACAGAAAGAGGGAAACCATTTTTAAAAAATCAGAAAACAGATTATGCCTCCCATTTTGCTCGATTTACTGACAGTTTGTTTTATTTAAAATATGAGATGAATTTCTACTTCACAAAAAAATAAGTTGTAATAGTGGGAAATGGAGAAGATTGTATTAATATTATAGATATGTGCCGCCTGGAATGGAATAGAATGAAATCACCACTGTTTTGGTGTAAATGTCTTGGATAAAAGAGCTTAACAGGTAAACTATTTATTGGCAAATGCCTGCCTAATGCAACACAAATTGATAGGTTGGTATTTTGATGGTTAGACCTTCCAGGTCATGTTATGCATTTTACTTCAGTCACTGGATTTTTGTGGCAGGAATTAGCATCAGCCTTTCCCATTCAGTATGAATATTTGAATCACTAGAATTGGAAACACCTGTTCTTTACAGTGAAACTGTGAGTAGAGGGGCTACTGAACAGAAAGGAACTTTCCAGGGATGTGGAAAACACGGCTTAAATCCTCTCCCTGAGGGAATAACGGAATCTGGATAAACCAGGGTTAAATGCAGCTGAGTGAGAGTTTTCATTACCCAGGTTGACTTTGGCACCTAAATTTTACTGGTCTTTTTCGTGTGGTAACTGAATTTATTATCAGCAGAATAAATTAGTATCAGAATTGTGTACCTTAACTGAGAGGCAGTGGTTTGAGGTACCACAGATGTGTTAGCCAGAGAAAAAAGTCTTCAAGGTGGAGACTGATGGGCTACACTGATCTTCCAGTTGTTTTCTCTAGCCTCTGGAGAAGGGATCAGAATATATACTCTATTAATACATAGCGGCTTTTATTGTTTTTATAGCTTTGTATAAGGTTGGGGTTTTATTTGGGTTTTACTGTAGTCATAATTACATTTGGTGATTATTTTTTTTTTATGTTTCCTTAGTTTCAAAAGTAGAGATTCCTCCTCAAATACTTTACTTCAATACCTTGCCAAAATTGCTTGCTTTTCCCATAGCAACTGTCTCTTGAGAAATTCATCTGAGGACCTGTTCTTATTTCAGTGGGGTGCATTTTATTGCTGTCATTACCAGAGAAGGGAGACTTAATATACTTTCCTACATTCTAAAAATACAAATATTTTCGTTGATCCATCTTCTCCATGACAAAGTGAACTTTACGATGTCTAATCTTTCATTCCACCATCATTATCTCAAGAACTGTGTGAGTCAATCTGATGATTCCAAACCTACTGATAACCCACATGAACACGATGCCAAATTAGGCAATTAGGCTGATGGAGGAGCCTGGGGAGGAGTCTGTTAAATTTTGTTTACTGTTTAAAAAAATGAGATGAGATGAGATGAGATTAAATGAAATGAGACATACATCAAAAGAAGTACTAGAAACTGGTAGAAAGCCCTATCCTTTCCTCTGGTCCTAAAACATTCTGGGAGGGAGGGGCTTTCTTGGCTTTGGTTTTGGGTTGTTTGGTATTTTTCGCAGTTTACATTGTTTAGTTCTTAAGCTGAGATCTACAGGGTCTGCATTACAGATGTACTGAACACCTACAACTGCAGTGAAAAGAGTAGGACCAAAGCACTAAGTGCATTATAATGTTAGTTACTCTGGGATATCAGGTATTAAGTATTTTTAACTGATCTCCTGAAAGTAATGTATGTATTTAATCTCTTGAAGAGCTAATGTACCTCATAGATATACACAGTTTAGAGACCATAGGCTCTTTATACTGTCTAGAGAGAGGGACATACCCATCTTACACAGGAGTTAGCTTATATAAATTGTTAATAGTCAATGAGTTCAGGCCTCTAATTTAAAGTGCCTGAGGCTGAGAGAGTTGAAGAGGTTTCTCCATGTTTTATTTTTCTATCTATAATAAAGTTAATAAAACATGGCACAGCACACTCAATACTAAAAATAAAACAATAGCTTCAATAGTTGCTCTTTAATTTAGTACATTCTGTCCTAGGCAACTTGGGGGGTGGGAGTAATTCTCTTAAAATACATATATATAAAATTTAGATTAAATTTGGATAGCTAACTTTGTTGTACTTCCAAATTCTAGTACTTTGATACTCAGCTCTTTCCCTTTACTATAGAGTGTGTATGTGTAATTTATATTATACTGCTAGCAGCAATGGTAGTATTTTTGAGTGTACTAATGTTTCATTAGACTAGTTGGATTAAAAGTAAATGAGTCTGCACCATGGCTTTAAGTTATGTAGCCTTCCTGGTATACGAGGTAAGTTAATAATTTCAGCGTAAGGAGTAAATCAAGATCGATGCGTGAGTTGTTGAAAACTCTGTTCTGGCTATTCAGCATGGAATAAGAAGTACTTTGCTATCAGGTAATCCCTAGTTTTATAATTGTACTGTAGATGGTAGTCTTCCCCTTTCTCTAAGAAATACAAAATCGTTTTAATTCTCTGTTATCCATCATCAGGCAACTACTCAAAAAAGTAACATTCTTAAATGCTCTCAAATGTCCAGTAGCAAAAATAAATGAAGGGCAGAGTGCATTAAGGGATTTCCAGTTGTGTCTCACAGGGCAGAGAAAACTGCTGTGAGAGAGCTCTTGGGATGGCTCCTACTCTTGCTGCCTTTAGCAATAGCTTCCTGACTAATCAGTCTCCAAGCTTACCCCAGTGCTTTAAGTCTGTTCTTTCTCTGTTGCCAGCTGCTGACTGAAAACAGAACACAGCCAATTACTCTCTGCTGCGTTTACCCAGTCTCTGTTTATCCACCTAACAGCAGTAGCTCTGAGATCATTTTATTGAAAACTTGTTATGTAGTGAGAACTCCTATTATAAAATGTTGGATTTGTTTCAGTGGGGTCAAAAATATGTGAATCTCACAGTCTAAGATAGAATATTACATTATTTGGAATAGTTGCTTCCTATGGGAGGTAAAACAAAGCATGCTGAAGTAGAATTATTTTCTTCCATGTTCCAATCACAGTCAATTCAAAAAAGGTTTGTCTTCATTATTCAAGGTTAAAAAATAAACTGTTAATGACTGTCTTTAATTGAGGATACTACTAGCTATAGCCCAGATTTCTTATTTTGGGATCTGATCTTCCTGCATGGATCTTCTTCTCTTGCTTTCTAGTTATTTCTGAAACCCTATGAGTGATACCTGATGATAATTTTTCTTGTTCCTCAACCACATCTTGTCGCTTTCTTAGTCTAAGCCCATCTTTCTTACTCATCTCTCAGTGCTATAGTACATTAGCACATTCAATAGTAGCACTTAACTGTAGTATATAAAACATTTTACTCCTCCTTCAGTCTGTAACTGCAGATTTAGCCTAATAAAAAGGGCATTTTTGACCTGTACCAATAAACTGTAAAATGCAGTGTGGTCTAAATGAGAGTATTACTTATAGAAATCTTCTACACTCAGATTAGCCATAAAGCTTTGGTGAAATTGTGCATGTTGAAGGAACTAAGCAGCCAGAAAGGCTGCAAAGGGATCTCCAGCTAATCTTTTCTGGGAAAGCTGTGGTAACACAAAGTACGGTATACTTTTGATTGTTATTTTTCTAATAACCAAAAGTACAAAGGGATGCATTAGAAAATTATGGTTTAGCTACTTAAGGGAAAGCTAAATGAGAGGCAGGTCAGCAGTAACTTAAGGTACTGTCCAAACTTCATAAAATATTTTTAAATTAAATAGCCATGCTGTTTATGTCCTTTTAAAGATCTGGGGGAAGGGTATCAGGGCAGGGTTCAAACACCATACATTTAGATCTCCCATCCAAAACTGTGTGTCATGTGGAATCTGGATTTGCTCAGAAATTGCTGTGAGGTGCACTTTAAGAACTGCTAGCTCTGGTATTGCACCATGCAATCCAGCAAGGTTTTCTTCATCTGTTTCTTGTACAATGCAACTACACCGAGTAGTTGCAGGGTATTTTCTCCTATACTTAACACTTCTCTGCTTTTAATGTAGCTCATTAAAAAAAAAAAAAACAAAAAAACCAAAAAAAACTAAAAAAAATCCCAGGAGCTACTACTTATTTTCAGTTTAAAAATCTTTATTCCCTTAGCCTGCACTGACATAGTGGAAGTTATTTAAATGTTTGTGGTAAGTAATACATTTCTGCAAGTGATAAGAAAACTTACTTGGTCAAGAACACTTTTTAACAAGAATACTAACTGTATTTTATATGGAAATAAAGTTTGACTGAAACTAATCTTCTAAAGTTGGAGCTAAATTGAACAGGTTAGGGAGAACAATAGAATAATATGAGAAACTGGAAAGCTCTTTTTAAGCTGCCAATGTGTATGTTAGTAAAGAGCACACTTCCCCGCCTTATGCTCTTGGCTTCAATTGAAGATTTCAGTGTTAATTTTTTTTTTTTAGTTATTAATGTGGAATTCTCTTTACATCAAATTATCCACCTTCAAAAATCTAATTGCGTGCAATAATATTGTATGATGTGATAGTTTTCTTGCAATATGATGAGCATGCTAGTAGTCCACTTCAAAGTGCTTTATATTCAGAAAACACTGCAGCATTGCTGTCCTAAACAAGATTTTCAGATTTTGGAGCTAATGGTATGCTTGGTATACTTGCATGAGGTATAGTGGCAAGAACTAGAAAAACTAAAATAATATATTGCCCATGAATTATTTTGTTCCATTGAAGCACACAGTGCCTCTCTGTAGTATCAAATTCTGTTGTGTCTCTTTGGGACAAAAAGAGTTTAGTGGTTCTCACACCACATAATATTAGAAGTATCATAATTGGTATTTCAAGTCCTTTTGACATGTTCTTGTTTGGTATATCAAAGAATTTGAAGTTGAGCTTTGGAGCTGTGCCATTTTCAGTACATTTTTAAATCCTTCCTCCTTCTTTTAATGAAAGTAACATATACTTTAACAGATGTTTTACCCGTAGCTTTTGAGGAGTTTCTTATCTTTGAGGTATATGAGCTGAGTAGTGCAGTGTTGGATTTAACATCAGTTCTTACACTTCTACACAAGTGGTGTGTGGAATTGAATAAGTTCACCCAAAGAAAGTTGAAATATCTTTCAGTTTACTCAATAGGCTTATTAAGTCAACCTAAGAATAGAACTTCTATCAGTTAAACTTGCCACTGGGATTTATGATTGGAGTGCATGTAATACCTCATTACTGGTCAATACACGAGAGATGTTCTGTTGTAATTTGTACTCATGGGAAGTATCTGTACTAGTTTTCATTTTACATTTTTGTAAATAAAATTCCATTAAATATTATCCAAAAATTGAGTGAACCTTGAAACTCACTGGATCACAGTGCAACAATCAAACAGAAGCAGTGATTTCTCTGGGATACTCTTTATTTCAAAGTTTGGTTTCCAATTAATATTACTTATTTCTTTCTTGTTGATGAATTACATTTTCACAGTTTGAGGAAACAAGAAATACAATGGCCTAACCAATATTATTTTTCAAACTAAATTAAAGCTTAAAGAGAGTTAATAAGACTGTCTTCCAAAGCAGCAAGAAGAAAATATATAAATTACCCAAATGCCAACACTGGTACTTGTGATGAAAATTTGCATATTTCTTTATCAAAATAAAAGTTTACCTATGAGTTTGATTTCTAATGCAATAGAAATAATTATCTTATAAGTAGGACTTGGGGCAAGGGGGCTATTAGTTTAAAGAAACAGTGTTTATAGTTTTTTTGCTTGTTTGTTTTTAGAAATTGATTGGTTTGTGCCCATTACTTTGCTACTTTTGAATAGGAAAGGAAACAGGGAAATTATTTCACAGAAACAGTGGTGCTAGAAATGAGATTGTGTTTTATCTTTTGATAGCCACTTTTTTAATCTACTCTGGTCATAGCCATTCTCTACATGTTAAAAAAGAGAGAAATGAAAGCACTTGTTTTGCAGAAAGAAATCAGTAAATTATCCTCATTTTTACTCTTTCCCTGCATATAGGAAGCTGTCAAAAAATGTGGCAGCTGACATCATAGCCAAACTGACTCTTGGAGACTTCAAGTGTACTAGTTTCTTGTGAGGAATATTTAATTACTAGCCAGTCCATTGGCCCAGCTACATTAACATGAGTCAGTTGAAGCACCATGTATAGCCATTATTTAGAGTGGAGTTTGCATTTGATAAATTCATGAGCATTACCAAAAAAGTAGTAAGTCTAAGATGTTTTAAAAGCTTTAAAATTTCACAGCAGCTTCCTGACTTAAATATGTCGCCCAACAGGAAAAAACAGCATGAAGTTCTCTTTTTGTTTGGGTTAAAAGTTTTGAAGAGTGCTTCTGAAACACTTTATTTACATGTTTTATTTTCTGGTACAATATTTTCAGTTAATTCAAGTTCAGCTCAAATTAACAATTCCATGTGCTTTGGGATAATTAAATTACAGTCTCCTCTTATCTTGGCGCACCATGCAGACTATTGCCCACCCCTGTAGCTGCCTTTACTCCATTGCTGTAGCAGCTCTGTTATTCAGGAATAAATCTTTTCTTCTCCCCATCAGTTGCTGTGAAAGGAATGCAAACCACCTGTGAAAAAAATTAGCATATTTGGAGGGGCTTCTTGCATTTGCTTGTCTGGCTGTATTCCAGGTGTTTCTATGGCTGTGTAATGGAAGGAGTAAGAAAGGTATTTCAGCTATTCCAGGTTATTGAATTGACCTGGATGTGCCTGGGCTGGGAGAGGGGAAAAAAGGGATGAAGAAAACCGGATTCTTCTGAGTTACGGTGGGGAATAAAGGGAGAGGAATGTGAAGCATGGGTGAACAAGTGTATTGGCCCGAGCGGTGGCCGCCATGTTGGGGAGCATCAGCTGTGAGATGCCCTGTGTCAGGGCAACCTGGGTTGCCATGGTGATGCCGCAGGATGAGTACCAATGGCAGCAGATGCCAGCCGGGTGTTTGAGACCCTCCAAAACCTTGGCTGGCAAAATGCATTCATTCCCAGCTGAAGAGAGGCCTAGCCAAAGGCTGCTGCCGGGTTGCAAAAGCTGTTGCATGTTTAGCAAAACTTCCTGGTCGTGGGTGTTTCTGCCAGCTGGTGTACAGACAGCTTAAAAGGCAAATTTGGAAAACAAAGTAACAGTGGTACTATTCCAGGGAAACTCGTGATGATGGCATTAAATTATTATTTTTTAGTTTTTATGTAGGAATGCACATGATTACTAGTAGGACAGATGCTCTAATTCCTTCCATCAAAATGGCATAAAAATGAAAATATCCCTATTATTTGTTAATGCATAGCAATGAGCTTTGATGGTAGTAACAGTCACATATTATTTCTTGCACAAGTGGCCGTTACCTGCAGTTTCAAAAGTGTATTGTACTTGTTCAGCTTTAAACGGAGTCTTTAAGCCGTGTGTCCTTACATACCAGAAATAATCCTTAAAATAGCCAATTGCATTCAATCTTAAAATTTCATCAGAGAAGGACATAGTTTGTGTTTGTTTCGGAAAGGTGAAAATTGGTTCACAGCTAAAACTTGTTGCTGTATTTTCAGGTGACTGAGATTTGTATTACCTTTGTAACACATAAACTGGCTTAAAAGGCTGAATGTTTGTCTTTCTGCTTTTCTTTCCTGTCTGTGCATGTATATCTATTTATAACATCCAATCCTCTCACTCAATTCTTTCCTTCATCTCCAGGAAAATGATTGAAACTGCCTGTACAATGAGGGTTGCATTGTTTCAGTTTGGGTTGGGGTTTGTTTGTGGGGGAGGTATTGTTGTTAAAGTTGTAATGGGATATCCAGAAAAATTTAGGAGAAATCTTAGGCTGAAGATAAACATGGTAGCTCTTCCTTATGGGGAGTCTGTCATTGAACAGCAGGCCGACTGTCATCAAGACGAAGCACTTCTGCCACTGTAGATGTATTTGGGGAAGGGGGGGACTTACAGGATGGGCTACTCAGTGAGGAGTGTGTGAACATATTACTTGAGAGAAATGTCTGGAGCAGAGCTGTGCATACATATTGTTCTTTTTCTGGTGGGAAGACAAAGAGAAAGAGAAAAACTAAATTTTACCAAAACCCCTACATTTTTCTGCATTGTATTGAAAACTGAAACTCCTTTCTATTTGGCATGAAATATTTGCTTTTCTGAGAGAAAGGAAGAAAAGCAATAGAGAAAGAAGCAGATGGATGCTACTGCCTTTGCTCAATACCTAGATTACTTCATCATTTAGCTAGGATGTAAGGAACACAGATCCAGTTTCTTTCCTTTGCTTGAGAATATTTGTGAATTTACTAGACATAAACAAGTCACCTACTCGCCGGCTTTGATACTGTTTCCCAATTGGTGCATGCTCTGAATACCTATGAGTCAGGGAACAGTCCTGATGGGCTGAGAGTCTAACTTAAGTCTCAATGAGAAACAGGTTTGACAGAGTTAATCCAGCCACTGCACTGGATCTTCAACTAAATTTTTAGGTGAAGTTACAAGGTTTATGGCCTCAGTTATTAGAATTTACATAATCCTTAGGTCAGGACATAAAACTTCAGAAGACCTGGATATATCTGTGGGCCTGTTCTGTGAGTTACAGGATTTTCTGTGTGGTAGATGTGCTAGTAAAATCAAAAGAAAACATGCCTGCAGCCTTTCTTTTCACAACTTTCATACAACCCTTCTTTTTGTAATAGCGCATGAAAACATGCGACAATAAATGACTTTTTTGTTATGTGTCTTTGGAGAAATGCAATCCCAAGGCACCTTCCCAGAATTCCTTGAAAATAAAAGATACTGTGTTTGACATAGTTCTGTAGATCACAGGACCAATACTACTACTTTATGCTTTTTTTTCTCTCTTTTCTTTCTTTTCTTTTGGAGGTTCATGTTTTGCTACGGAATTCAAATGAACATAGTGACTTCTGAGGAAAGTTACTGTTCTAATTTCACTTTATATTTTTCCAGATCATCTCCCTCATTGCCCTTTTCTGGGTCCTTCATGGGAGAAATTGTTTTAAAAAGATGATGCATCAATTTAGGCAGAAGCAAGATAAATTCTTCTCAGTTTCAAGAAAATGTCTCTTGTATTTTTCTTTCAAATACTCATCAG
Source organism: Elanus axillaris (assembly GCA_026212715.1). Taxonomy (NCBI): domain Eukaryota; kingdom Metazoa; phylum Chordata; class Aves; order Accipitriformes; family Accipitridae; genus Elanus; species Elanus axillaris. The sequence continues at coordinate 24,027,466 of JANZLQ010000008.1, forward strand.
TATGTATTAAGCTCTGGTGTGCAAGTACTAACCAGTCGTTTCCTAGAGATTTATTTATTTGTATTTTTTTCTTTATCTTCTTTTTTAGCCATTAGTTATGGTTAAGATAAGCATTGAAAAGCACACCATGTATTTTTAATGTGCCTACCATATTTTCCTACACTAACTGAAGGATATAAGGTAGCATTTAGGTTAGGCTTTCATCCCAAATGAAAATGTCCTTCCTGTTCTGTATATTTTATGAAAAAATGAATTCATTATTTCTTGGGTTTTACATTGTAATGCTAGCATCTTCCCTTACCTGATCAGCCCACTCATTTCTTGAAACAAATTCTTAGGTTTGATACACCTGTCACAGTAAAACATAAGGAAAAAAACCCAACTCTTTTGGACTGGCTACACATTAGAGATTCAAGTAATTGGTTGGCAGTGGTAAGATAACGCTTTAAGCATAGTTGTTCATTTGGATAGCGGGTGAAGTTTTCTGACTTTCCATAATGTGAGGAAGCAGCCTCTTTTTTAATTCACCTGTGACATTCTAAATTTGTATGTCATTTATTCCTTTAAAACCCATGAGTTCTCTGATGTCTTAGTCTACCTGTTAAATACAAAACATCCAAGAAGGCTGTTAGTCGATATCATTTGCCTAGGTGCCCAGGGAAGGAAACAGAGGCAAGTCATGTGGAAACTGGTTATAATCTCTTAGCCTTGTTATAAATACAAGTGGAAGACCCCAAAAGATGTTCAGTTTAAAAAAAAAAAAAAAAGAAAAAAGAACAAACAAAACAAAAGTGATAGCACTCAGGAACATCAGAAAGGGAGTTTCAGTCAAGTCAGCCTGTGTGTATGACTTGGCTTTGGTTGTTTGGGGGGGGGGTGGTGTTCTTGTAAAGTTGGATGTTTCAAAACCACCAGGAATCAGATTGAGTTACTTGGACTCATTTTTCTGTGCTCTTTCGTGAATCCTTTATTGTTTAGCATAGGGAATCCTGTGAATGTCTGTGATAGTGTTAGGTTTTTTTACAGAAGGAAGAACAGAATTATCTATTGGTCAATCAGTATTCTTTCCCAGAAGAGTACATATTGTGGTGTTCTCTTATAGAAGAGTTAGGTGTTAATGGAGCTATTTTCTGCTGTTTCAAATACCTAATATTAATATTACAGATCAGAAATACTTTCCAAGTGATTTAAATAAGGACTTAATTTTAGTCAATGCAAGTATTATTAATCCAAATAGTAACATTACTATAAAGTACCCCTATAGAAGTGTCATTGTTGTTCCAAGTGGAAATATAACGTGGCTTGTGTCCCAGAATGCAGATATAAACCATTAAAACAGCATTCCCCCATCTCCCTGCAACGTCTGAACAGTGCTTTGTTGGAAAACCAGGTGTGAAAGACCTTTATTTCTTAAGTGTATATTATAACCTGATAAATACCATGGTTCAGAGCTTCACACACTGCAATGAAACTGAAGCATTCACCAACTGCTTTATGCAAGTGAAGACTGCAATTCATTTAGTGATACAATACTTTTCATATCATCCCTGGAAACTTTAATGTGAAGCAGATCCATGTGTTAAGATATATAGCTTCTCTGTTGCCATGCAATTCATTGTGCCACTCAGTAGATCAGTGAATTCTGTAATTTTATACAAATTTATATTTGTAACTATTCATGATGTTTTAAAATATTTTTTTCGTGTTTCTAGAACAATGAAGAGCTACTTTTCATTCTTTTTTTTTTTTTCTGTAGTATTGACATCCTAGCTGAGCATGGTAGGAAGAATACAGAGCTTATCTATCCCCTCACGCTTGAAAAGTCAGAGTTTCATTTAAATGATTACTGTTCTAACTTGCATGTGTAATCACTGTAAGGCCATAATAACGGGTCAGAAAAAGCAATTGCTTTTTGGATCAGATGATAGTATTACCTAATAAAGAGAGAATTCCCAGCAAAGATAGGTGTAGATATATTGTTAAAATTATGGTGTAGATATATTGTTAAGATTATAGAGCATGATTCTCTTGGTTCCTCTTCCCATCTTTAAAAATGATTGATGCTTTTTATTTTGTAACTGTTGCTCTGGTGACAATGTATAGGGAATTCTAAAAGAAACCAGTTGTATACATTAACCTTCCTGAATAGTTTATGTGTTAAAAATTATAACAGTAAAGTGAAACCAGATGGACTGAGTAGAGTTGACAGCACCTTTCTGAGTGATGAAATTGCTATTGATTTATGACAAATGCCAGTAAAAGCAGGCAGGGACTGTTTTGTTGCTGTCAGATGAGAACTGAAAGTAGGCAGGTTTTGTTATCAATCATTTGTTGTCGGTGTAAGACAGTGGCAGGCTGTTATAATTGATTTGATAGTGCCATCTGACTTGAGCTCTAGTGGCCACCGCAGATTGTGGCAATGCAGCAGTGCAGAGAATTGACATGAAAAGGAAGTGACATGACTCCTCAGAGGCAAAGTTGTATGATTTAAAGGGGTATGTTTGTCAAAACATTTTATAAATCAGAATTTTCAGACTGAGATGCAATTTATTGATAGCATACGGTTTTGAGGTTAGTCTGGAAATGGGTTTATCATATACTGTGGCATTAATTTAATAGACCTAAAAGGACTTGCATGGGTAAAGAGACTTTTTATTTTTTCTTTTCCTTGAACAGCATCATACATGATTTCATTCAGTTTAGTCTTTTGATGAAGCTTTTCCCCTGATATAGTATCTGTCCCAGTTATGCCTACTGTGACTGTAGAGTATCACTATGACACTTTGATTCTCTGTAATAGGCTAGGTTTTGTGGTTTTTAAAAAAAAAAAAAAAGATAATGATGGCTATCGGAGACCTAATAAGACTATTACATAAGGCTTTTGGGACTTAATTCTGAGTTAACCCTAAATTATTCCATGGTGTAATGTCCAGAAAACCTTACCTGTTTCTATGTGAATTTTTGATTACTGAAATATTTTGAAGTTTGGGGTTCCATCTGAGTTACTTAACAAAGACAGATTGTCATCTTCACCATTCCCTACAAGGGTAAGAATTATAGAATTAGAAAACACATTGCAGAGAATTATCTTAAGAAATACTCAAAACATATTTTGGTATAATTGTGTGGATGTCATGGATACATTTGCCCTCTTCTTCATTAATAAGTATGAAGTATACCAATTAGATACACACTTTATTCCCAAACAGAACTGTGTTTCAATAATGATTTTATGTATGTAAGAACTTGAGAGATGAGAAAGCATCATATACTTTCTATAAACTAGGGATTCATGAGCTAGGAAGGAATCAGAGAGGTAAGTAGGTGGAAAGATCAGATTTATTTTTTAATCCCACTCCAGTGTATCTGTAAGAAAAGTCAGCAATTCTATGACTGGAGCAAGGAAAGTATTTTTGCAATTAAAAAAACGTTAAATATTGATGCCATTCACCGGTGTTCAAAAATAATTAATTCAACTGGAGTAAATATAGAGCAGGGCTGCTAGGATAACACAGAAAAATAGAGACTATTTAAAATGAAGTGATTGAAACAGCCTGGTTTGTTTGGTCTAACAGAACAAAAGCAAGAAGAAAGTGTATATGTACACATATATGTGTGTGTGTATAAAATACACACAAATATACAATATAATTATATACAATTATAATATATATCATGTATATGTTTAGGAGGGTAAGTGTAGGAGAAGAAATGTTGAATTAGCAGGCAGCATAAACACAAGAGCAAGGGGACATTAATAACAAGTGAGGTTTTCAAAATAGCATTCTAGTAGGATGTGTGGTTGGTCAAATCTTTTAAAATTTCATCTGTTACAAGCAAGTGAAAGTATATTAGCATCATCATTGAACATAATGGGGAACTGGAATGTCTTAAAACTTACAGCCTATATTTTTAACTGTGATTTTTTCCATACTTGTTTGTAATCTTTCTCAGTCTATAGCTGTATGCTTACAAGCCTTACTGGGTTTTTTTGGATAAAATACTCTCTCAAAAAGAGATGGTCATTTTTTTGAGTATGTATTACAGAAAAAAGCCATTATTTGTAAGGTTTTTTTGCACTCCAAACATTGAATGTAACTCTTTAAATATATATAGCTTCCCTAAATTCCTTCAACTTTGTTAGCATCTCCATGTTAAAAAAAATGTTCATTTTGGTTTATGCCAATGGATATTCATTTCAAAGTAACATTATAGATAGGGTAAAGAAAGAAAAGACAACTGATGGAGATAAAGAGGGATCATATTTCATACTGCTGTATGAAAAAATCCGATTTAAAGAGGGCGTTAGGTGGATAAGAAGTGGAAGTCTGCTTCAATTACATGGGTGTTTCGATAAAACACTTGAAGCTACGATTTGAAGAGGACACAAAAGGAGTACTGAAGTCTGCAAGGAACCTAGAGAGAGCAAGAAAATTGAAACAGATTAAAGGTGTAGGTAAAGGCAATATTACAGGTATAATCCTGAAGAACTTGAGTTTCTGCAACTGAAAAACTTACAGTGAGATCATTGTTCCAGCTCCTAAATATGTTACTCTAGGAATAGATACACTAAAAACCCAATGAGAAGTGTTTATTAAGAACTGGGGTCTAAATTATCTGGACTTCATACAGTCTGTTTATCATGTATTTTACATAGGTGTGGCCACAGCAAGACATCGGAGCATAGGTTTAATATGCTACTTCAGATTACTGAACAACTGCAATAAATCTAGAAATACCAACTGAAAGCCCTAAACAACTCACTGAGAGAAAATGATGCATTTGGTTTCTCTGCTTTTATGCCACATTAATATTAAAAAGTAACACTGTAAATCCAGTAAATTTAATCTGTAAAACAACCCTGGAAGGTCTTTCCCACAAGAAACAGGTCTGGAACTTGCAGAAGACAATCTGGGTTAATTCACTGCAACCTTTAAGAAACAATTCCAACATGCTGAAGTTCATGGGTTTTGACACAGGTGGAGTACAGAAATACTGAAACTGCTTGTGTCAAAGGTGATTGTACTTAATGATGTATTGAAACTAGTGGTGCTTCTGTGTCCTTGTCTCACTATTTTACCTGCTACACTTCATCATTAATGCTGATCTCTTTCTGATTGTTTCCACAAGCAGTGTCTTTTTATATCCTGTGATTTGTTTAATACACTGAGTTCCCTAGTTGAGTAGAATGCTTGCTCATTATGGGGCTGGCACTGCACTGAGGACTCTTACTGAGACTTAAAGCTAAAACTGGCTGCTCTGCACTCATGGTATGCTCATTATGTTATCAGTTTCTAACCCCTATCTCCTGCCTCCTCCGCCCCAAAATCTGAAAAATCACTTGTTATTAAATTGGTATTTCTGTCCACCACTAATCCACAATTTGTGTTGACTGCTTGCTGTTTTAGACTCCTGTGTCCTCGTAACAAAATTTGAAGCAAGTCACTAGAATGCAACATTGGTACTCTAGCCTCTGACCTTGAGGGTACATTCTAGAAATTCCTCATCTTTCCCTAGATACTGTGAGGCCTCTTTTCTTTGGGTACAACTATTTAACATGAGCCATATAAGAGTGATAATTTCCAAAACCAGTATTTATACTGAATAGATGTGAAACCATTATAAAAGGTAAAATCTAAATTTACATATCCTGTAAGTTAAATAAGGTATAGCATTTGATCTTAGATACAGATGGATAAAATGAATAGCTTGTTTTCATTAATTTAATTTCATTATTTTGGCAACTTTTTATGAAACTAATATGTAGCTACCAATTTTTCTTAGTGTACTTATTCAGAGACCCTCCTTCTGGTTACCTGCATTAGACCATTAACATTTCGGAGAGCGTTTCATTAACATTTACATAGTATCTCATCAGACAGTTCTTTGACTTGATACAGCTTGAGACCAAATCCCCTCTGAAATTTCCCAAGGTGCTTCTTGCCTCTGAAGCTGGCATATCAAAAGCCCTAGAAACTTGCATGTTTTTCGATTAGAATATAATGATGGGACTCCAGTTCAGGCAGAGCTTTGAAGGAAGTGCACCAAAAGATACCAAAGGCTCCCTATTTATCTCCCCGACATAGAGGAATATTAAAAAAAGAATAAAATAAGTATGTACATAGTGAAAAACAAAAGCTTGTGGGTGAGCTGGATGACCTTAAAAACTTCAGAACCCATTTGTATCTTCCCCTCAGTGTCCTCTGAAAAAGTGCATCTCTCCTTCATCCCTTTCCGTCCTGCATTAAGAAACTTGGCTAAAGATGAGCACGATTGGTTCCTCAAGCAAGAAGCAAATTGCCCTATCTCCAGAACGTTCAAACTCCCCTGCAATGCAATGGTCAGGACATGGTAAACAGGCAACTTTCCTCCATGCTGGTATGGTCATTTCACAAAATGGACGTAACTGCACCCATGCAGTGAACTGTGAAGGAACAAACTTTACAGCTATTTTCTGTATAATGCTGTTACCTAGCAGTAAGTTGAGATAAACTAAATCACTTTAAGGTGTTTAAAAGTTAGCTAACGCCTTAGTGGGGAGGGGAGCAAAGAAAGCTTTCAGTGTTTGCCTCTGCAATGTTGTCCATGAATCTTTAGGTTAAGTGTTATTTCTTTCTTATAAAAATTTTTATTTTTAGTTGCTTCTTTATTTTTTTTTAATTTTACTTCCCCTTTTCCTACCTTGAAGGGTAAGGCCATGCTATATTGCAGTACATTATATATTTACAGCTTAATACTTTGTGTTGGGAGTTTTCAGGGGACACATTTTAGCTTGAAATTTTAATTGTATGCATTTATACCCAATCTGTGTATTCCATTTCTACTTTCTGTGGCTTTATTATTATATTTTTCATGGTTTTCTGTCCATTATCGCTTTGCAAAAGACCAATGCAAAAGAGGAAATTGGTAATCTAAGTGAGGTAAATAATGCAGAATGTTCCCTTATAGAAGGGAAATTATTACCTTTATTTTATTTCTTTGAATTGCAGCTGGGCAAATATGATTTCTAAGTTGGCTGTGTCCTTTTTCTAAAGCACTTGAAAACATTTAACCAGATACTGATGCCTAACTAAATCCTACCAAGGTACTGAACAATCTCCATCATTCTTTATCTTTCTAAAACCTTCCAATTTTCCCTTTCATCATATTTCTTCTCTTTTCTTGAACAGAGAGAATATAAACAATGCCTCTCCATTATTAGAATGTTATTTAAGATTCTATACTCTGAAACCTTGCAAACATAAAAATTAAAACATGGTGATCACCTATCACAGTAGTTTTATATTAAGACATTTTACTAGGACAGCCAATGGACTTTTACTCATCCACTCATTATTTGTATGCATGCACACATGTGTATGTATACTTATAATGTGTTAAGACCTGCAGTGCTTCAAAATATATATTATTGCATGGTACATATGTATATATCTCAAAATCTGCCCTAGCCATGTCAAAATTTCTGTTGTTTGAGATGTCTCTGAATTAATACTTCAAGTAAAAAAGAGAGAACAGCTGTTCCTTAGTAGGCTAGTACTCAGGCACCTGATCTATTTTAAGAGTCTTATCCCAGTTCAGGGAGAAAAGCTAAGGGAAAACCTACCAGAAAGGGACAGTAATTATTCCCAATTATCCTGTGGGGAATTCTGGGGAGTTAAGAAAATAATTTGTCATTTTAGTTTGAGACTGGTAATTCTAATCTAGGATGGGTAATCCTAAACTATGGGTCAGTCATAGAGGTTCTAAGAATAACTATTTGGGCAACTAAACACTATAGTTGGGAATGGAAGTGACTATGTGGCCTGATCTGTAGATCTAAATGCCTGAGCGTTTAACTACCATTCTAAAAAAAAAAAGCTTTTACTTCTACCAAATGTCATGTGACTATTTGCTTATTGCATAGCTCACCACCTCATTCACTGAGTTACTTCTTTGTAATTTCCGTTTTCATCACTACAGAACTTTACATTTTGGAAATCTGACAAAACAGGTTGTTAAATATAGTATGTAGACAGAAATTCAGTAGCCAGGAAGAAAACTGCAGGGAAAAAAGGGAGAAGACTTATTGTCAGCTGTGATAGAGCCTGACTGGCACAGTAATACATTTTGTACTTCATTTTGCATATAAACACATTTTAAGCTTGTTCTGATAAACATTCTTACATAGTTTTAATTTGTTTCCTTGGTTTTAAGCTCATTCAGACTTCTAATGTGACTATAGCAATCATTTCCAAATGAAATTGATATATTATTTTGTACATGTGTAGCTCAAGTTGATTTGGAATATTTATAAATTCTTAGAATATAGCTGTGTATGTCTGTTCTACAATTAAAAAAAAAACCACACACAACGCCCCCCAACTTTCGCTCTGTATGAAGAAATGAGACATACAAATGCTTCAATGTAGACTGCATTGACTAGAAGCCTTAAAGAAAGTTCAGTCATGCTTTCACAAGGACACTGCAGTACAACTCTGTTCTTATGCCCTAATTTTATATCTGTCCAACTTCCCAGAAAAATGAGTTTTAAGTTAAGAGTTATATGACTGTTTTAGATCCTTAAGCAATTAAATTTAGAGTTGTCTCTCTTAGCTCTATTAAGTCTCACTGTGGAATTTCTGTTAATGAATGCCAGAAGGAGGTTTACTTTAAAATGCTGGTTCACAAATATAATTCAACTGGTAGCACATTGTCATCTTCTGATTGGTGCTTTAACAAGAATTAAGTGAAGTTTCATGTTCTTGTGTGACAGATGAGCCACACGTTTTTTTCAACAAATCCACATATACCTTATTAGTGATCTTGCTGTACTATTGTGTTTTCCTTTATTTTGAGTAAAACAAAATAAAGTCATATAACTCAGGAGAGATACTAAATTCACTATTTCTCATGGTGGATAGCTCTTCTTCCTTTCACTATACTTAAGAATCATAAAACTTCTGGATAGATAAGAGTTTATTTAATCTATTTCCCTTCCACAGAGTGAGTTTGAGGTACCATTCTTGATGGAGCTTTCTAAGAAATTTTGTCCACATTGGACAAAAAGAACAGCATATTTGCTTCTTTTTTTGCATATTTGTTCCCTCTTTTTTGCTTCTTTGTATATATTTGAAAAAATATCACTGAATGGAGTATCTCACTGTAGAAGAAGACAGACAGCATTGACCTTGGGAATAAGAAAGAGGCTTAGGTGGCCTTCTGGGAGTACTTTTATCGTCCTGTGTTTTCCTTGGTATTCTGTTATCTGTTGACTAAACAGCACTATTTTTTTTTTTCTGTCTGACCTTGTAGATTAAGATTTTCAGACATTCATGATTTTTATTAGTCTTTTGATATCTAAAAGTAAAAAGTAAACCTGTTTCTTGTAGGTCAGTGTCTAAAATTGGGCAAAGCGCTGAAGTTGATGAACTTTATTTAAGAACTAAAGCATGATTTCATGTATCTTAAAAGATGATGCTCCTGTTCATACCTCCTAGAAAAAATCTGACATTTTTACTTGTGTTGAGCGATTCTCTGACACTTCTCTCCTTTGTTAATAAGTCACAACTTTTGCATTTTTCCAGTTTTCTTAAATCAAATCTCTTCTAAAAAAAGTTATCAAGTATAGCTGCAATTTGCTTTGAGGTTACTTTAACTAATGTCCTGCTCTCTGATTTTTTATCTGATTCAGGTTTTTGGGGGGGGTTCTTAGAGAATATCAGAGCTAGCTGTGTATTGGTGCTCTGTCACTGCTATTAATTATGTTCAAAATATAATTTTAGTGAACACTAAAGTAAAAGAAGTCATTATAATGTTTGGTGTTGGTGGCCTCATCCACTCAAAGCTTTCCTTCCATTTTGAGTAATGAACTGAGTCTTTATTTGGTCTCTTCCTCCTTATCAGTATACTTATAGAATGATTTTTTTTCTTTCTTTCTTTGCTAGTTGTATCTCATTCTGTGCACTGATGTTATTTTGTCCTTACACAATCACATTATTCTTTGTATATTCATCCTTACTAATTCTATCCCAATACTGTGGTTTTTGCTTTTCCTTTCTGAATTTCAAGTCATAGAAGGCATTGTGAATTAATCAAGTTGGTTTCTTACTACCTTTTCTGTACTTCCTCTGTATTGAGATAATGAGACTTCATTACTTTTATATCGCATTCTTGAAAACATGCCAAAATTTTTGAGCCCCCTTTTTCCTAGTATTTCTTGCTATGGGAACTTTCTTCTCTGCAAAAAAATTGTGGGCTGTGTTCACAACAAAGCTAATAAAACCTGTATTTATTTCTTCTTTTCTAAAGCATTTTTTGAGAATATAAACTATTTCTAGCATTAATCTAAATTAAAATGTTGGTGTTCCAACCTATTTTTAATAGTAAGTAGCACTAAGTAATAATTTCCCTCTTAAAGATTGAGTAAAGTGCTATATCAAATGACTTGAAAATGTTCTTTTTTAAAAAGAAAAATATACTTTTCTGGGGAAAACTATTTTTTATCTTACTCCTTAGTTACATGTAAGAAAAGGGAATATATAGGTTGTCTGACACAAGTTCAGATTTCTGGAGTATTTCAAAATCCATTCTTTGGTAAGATTTCTGGTAGATAAAACTTCTGATCTCCCACATTAAGTGGTTAAGATAGGTAGCTGTTCATAACGATCTGTTTGGTCTTCAGCCAGACCAGTATTGAAGGTGGATAGTAAACTTCTAAATTATTTTTAAAAGATTTCAAATAGCAAAAGTGGAAAAAAGATGCATTTTTAGTGGCATTTGGGAAATGCAGAATATTTCAGCTGACTTGAGTCTGAGATCACTTGATAGTTAATGATTAATGTGCACACCAAAAGACACTAAGCTCTCCTTGGTTTTGACATATTATAAACCTATCTTCAGCATGCTCTTTAGCATATCAAATTGAACATATTTATTGAATTATAGGGAAGAATTTCCCCATCCATATGTTTTTTTCTACCTTTCTACACTTATTGTCCTATGTATTCTAGAATACATGCAGTACATTGACAGAAGGAGGTTGTCAGTTATTTTTCTGAGCTATATGTAATCCTCTGATGCTAGGGAATAAGTATAGTGATGCCAAATCGGTGTCATTGTTAGTGCAAGGGATTGGAATCTGTTATGCAATAACTATACAATAATTTCATTAGAGATGAAGACGTAGTATTTTCTAGTAAAGTTACCATATAAGAGTTTGATGAATGAGCAGTTAACTAGCTTCACAGCCACAGCAGCTGACCAGTATTGACACTGTGTTCTTCATCTTCATGGGGTGGAAAATTGTTCTAACATTCAAGAGAAAGTCTGTAGATTGTGTCTAGAAGTTTAATCTTAGAAAAACATTTCAAAATTTTAAAAGAATATAAAAATAGCACTGAGAACAAGTTCTGCCATGAAATTAAGTAGTTATGTTGCCAAAGAGGTTACATAGATGTATTTTGGGTGCCACATTTGTGATGTATGGATCAGAGCCAGTTACGAGAGGGAAGCCCCTTCGAGGATTGTTTTGCCAATGTGTATTTGGGAAGAAAAGCAGCCAGATGACAAAATAAATATGCCTAATATCACATCCATGAAATTAAAATTGTTTTCTACTTGCTGAAAGTTTGTTGCCCGGAAAACCACAGTACAAGGCTTATCTTCAGCAGCAGCATGGGTCAGGAAATGTTTGAATACAGCCTGAATTTGAGGAGATTAATATAAGCTTAGTTAGACAGAAAGGAAACATGCTAAATACAAGAGAATTTTTTTACCTGTTCATTTAAAAGATCTTAATATTTAAACAAAAGAATTTTAATTCCTTATTTTAGGAAGGTTAAAAATGAATTTAAAAAATACCGTTGTTTCTCTTTCAAAGGATTCTATAATTTTTATTTTTCCTTTTTGTTGACTAAGCCTCATTTATAGACATCTTTTCACATCTTTGTACTTTTTCCCATTATATTATGTAAATATTATTTTGGAATACTTGTAATGCACTTGATAAATCTTTATCTGGCAGAATAAGTTAGTTAAAAGGTAAAATGCCTCTTTGTAACTGAGTTTAGATTGCCAGCTGGGATTTTGTGAAGTCACTGTTTCAAAGTATTGGCATAGATTATAAATAGAACTTGTATTGGCTTTAATAGTTATACTAAAGCTTGTTGAGTCAAAGAAGCTGAATGCAATGTATATGTGCATGTAATATCTCTGTGTGTATAAAATGTATATGGGAAATTAAAAAAATGGTGAAGTTTTTCACTTTGGGATTATAAACACACTGACTTTTGAACCTAAATCACTGACCAGAATTCAGAGCAGGTCAGTTATATCTGAAACTCATTGACTTTAGATTGACCTGGGTAAAATAATGTAGTTAATAAAAAACTATTTTACAAAGGAACTCTACCATCAAACAGTATTTTAGGTAACAATTATTGTCCTCTTTTTTGACATGCTAAAGCGTTAAGAGGAAAACGAAGCCTTTTAATGAAATGTTACTGCAAATACCTAGAAAATAGTTGTATATTAGGAAAACCATCCTGTTACTGATTAATGTTTATTATTGTTCATTTGTGATTCAGATTTTTCCTAAGCTCATTTTTATGCATATTTACAGTGTTAGTTCATTTTCAAGTAATAATCATATTTTAAGCTTTTGAATATCAGTTTCCTCGTGCGACAGTTCTACCAGAAGAGAAGCTCAGTTTGCAAAGTTTAATTACAGTAAAATTCTGATTCCCTTAGCCTTATTGGCAAGAATTTTGGCCATGGTGGAGTTAATGCTGGTGGCAAAGTTGTATCAAATAATCCACAAACCCAAAACCTGAAAGATTTGGGTTTAAGGTTCTTTAAGGTAAATCATGTGTTAGGCATTACCATATTATTTTTCACCAAGTGCAGAGATACCCTGAATTATTGTAATGTGACATTCTAGCTAGTTGCAATAAGAATGTAAATAATGTGGCACAAAGCCATATTTATAATGACTAACGAAAGCTGTTATACTGCAATCGGAGTGATGCAGAACAACAGGGCAATTCATTAGGAGAAAAACAGTTAACAAACAGCTAAAGCATGCCACTTTGGACCTTTTCCTTTCAACTTCAACATATACACTCTGGTTTGGGTTTATTATGCTAAATAATTCTTTCTAAGGAAAAATAGGTAGTAAGTAAGGTTATTGTTGCCTGCTGGTTTCTCCTAACTCACAAAAATACATAGAGGAGATGACATTTTTGGCTTTGTTGTGGATAGATAAATATGCTTGCCATGTTACGCTTGTTAAACATACTGTACTTGTGATTTGCTGCAATGGGATGTTGATTCAGCACAGCATATAAGCACATACATAAGTCCCCCCTGACTTCAAGCACCTCTATTTAAATTCAGTGTTCAGCTAAGCTAGATCAGGGAGTCAGTAATATAAATCAGGCAGTCTGGACTTAAATTATATGCTTCTAAATGACAGTTTCTGTAAGATTGCGGATATATATCTAAAAAAAACATTGCTGACATTTGTGATTGATTTTTCTTTTTGGTTTTCTATCTTTAAGACACGATTACAAGAAGTAGAAATTATAAAAGCTGTATTTAATTTCTTTTTCTCTTTTGTGCAAGTAAGATACATAGGGAAAAAGACAACCATCACAGAAGCTAATTGATGAGCTTTATACTTTTGAAGACAGGCTTCATCTGATATTTTATTTTGGAAATATTGAAACCAAAGTGAAAAATAGTATTTCAAGAAACTGAGTTGACTGGTATAAAATATTCTCTTCAGAAGCCCCCTTCTTACTAAAGAAGGAATTCAGAGAGGTATGACTATTTACAAAGCAACTTGTTTTATTTCTTCTTGAAACAGCATTTTGTACAAAGTAATTTTACCCAATGCTAGGGACAAAACTATAAATGTCGTTAATTTTAAACATTACAAGTATTACATACTGCAATCTTACTGTGATTTTAATTATATTTGCCCATACATCATACTTTCCTTTGTTTTCATTGAATAGCATTTCAGGAAATGTGATTTGTTACAAGTTGAAACAGATTTAGCTATCAAAGCTGTGCTACCAAAGCTCGGACTTTCACAAAAACTAGTAAGGTAATAGTTACAAGTTTTGGCAACAAAACATACCAAAGGTAACTTGAATGGTGTGAAAACCAGGTACTTAAGAGGACATTTCCACTGACACTTGATTGCAGCACAATTCAGATTAGGTTCCATGAGAAATTAGGTTCCATGGTTGCATGAGAAAATCAGTTTCCTAGCAGTGTATTTTATGTTCTTACTAACATTTTCGTGTTAGAGTAAAAATACAGGGAATATGCAGAAAAGTAAAAATAGTACATTAAAAGAAGGAAGATAATTGAGCTTTCATAGTGAATTACAGGTGATAGGATAGAGATAGGTGGTAGAATTTTGGCCGCTGGCTGCATTCATTCAGCAGAGCAAAGATGTTGCATCAAAGTTGGGCTGTCACAGTCCAAATGCTTTGTTATTCTCTAAAATCTAATCAGGCATTGTAAAAAATAACTCATCATATTGTAATACTGCTTCCATAGATGGACCAAAGTCAGCGTTAATGTCTTAAAGAGAAGCTTTATGGAATCTTTATTGAGATTTCTCATCTGTTGCGTGGTGTTTCCTGTATGGTGTATTGGGTTTGCATGGCAAGGTTTTGGTAGCAGAAGGGCTACAGGGCTGGCTTCTGTGAGAAGCTTTCAGAAGCTTCCCCCATGTCCGACAGAGCCAATACCAGCCGGCTCCAAGATGGACCCACCACTGGCCAACGCTGAGCCCATCAGCAACAGCGGTAGTGCCTCTGGGAGAGCAGATTTAAGAAGGGAAGGGGGGGGGGTCGGGGGGGACACAAGCCTGCTGAAAAACAGCAGCCAGAGAGAGGAGGGAGATGTGAGAGCAGCAGCCCTGCAGACCCCCAGGTCAGTGCATAAGGAGGGGAGGAGGTGCTCCAGGTGCCGGAGCAGAGATTCCCCTGCAGCCCGTGGGGAAGACCATGGTGAGGCAGGTTGTC
>JANZLQ010000008.1:24048739-24070657 GCA_026212715.1 Elanus axillaris
AAAATCCTTGACTTTAGACTAAACATTACTTAGCAGCAACTGAAAACATCAGAGTGTTATCAACATTCTTCTCATACCGAACTCAAAAATATAGCACTGTACCAGCTACTAGGAAGACAATTAACTCCATCCCAGACAAAACTAGGACAAACCTGTTAGTAAAGCAGTTACAAAAATAAAAATATTATTTCCTTCAAATTGTGAGCATGAAATGTGACAACTTATCTTCAATCAGCTGTTGCATTTCATTGTTATTTTTTGAAATATTATGTCAGTTATTGAATAAAATATTTTACTTGAAGACTACTAAGAAAGACTTTAAATTTTGTCCAAGAAAGCTAATAGTTTTCTCCACAGAGTTTGTATATTTTCTTTGAGAACCCATGTATAATTGTAGCTTCTAACCTTCAAATATTTACATTTAGACAAAAACAGTTCCAGTAATGCTGATTTCATATTAGCGGACATTCTGCTTTAGCCTGCAATAGTTTTGGTTTTTTTTTTTGTATTATATTTATATTTAATAAATACAGCAAGAAGATGTCATTAATGTATTTTTGAGAATAAATACTTAACTGATGCTATATCTAGATGTATATTATTTCAAACAAATTAAAAAAATTATGCTTTGATAATAACAAAGGACATTTAATTAGACTAAAAGAGAAGCAATATGAAGCATCAGTCAAAAGTATACATCAAAGAGATTTTTCCCTTGTCATGTCATTTCTTCATTTCTATTTTTTATAATGTTTCTTCAAACCTAGAAAATGCAGGTGATTGCTTTCTTAAATTGGACCCAGCATCCTACTCTATTGTAACTTCCTATTGTTAAATTGTCCTATTTAGTGGATTTCATGTCTCCAAGTCAAACAAGTCTGCACAAAATCTAAGTGCTGTTCTGAGCCCTAGATTTATATAATCATAAATTTTGATATCTTGCCTTTTCCTATCCTTCCTTTCCCTGTATGCTATCAGGTGCAGCTGAAAATTATTTTCCAAAACTCTCTCATCCATCAGAAGTGTTTAATTCTTTCCAAGATGCTTTATCATCTAATGCAGATTCATATATAGTCAATGATTTATAAAAATAGGTATAAATAACTGTATCTCACAATAATTTTATTACCATTAGCTATCTTACTAATCTGACTTTTTAAAGAAGTCTTAAATACCATTTAAAACCAAGTGAAACTACAAATGAAAACAGCTGATTGAAGCTAGACCTGGTGAAGGTCCCAGGGTTAGAAGGCAAGCTATGTTCTCATTATGATCTGATTTAGAATGAAATCCTCAGAAAAACAATTGCAGTTGAAACTAGACTGTTGTTACTGAACTAACACAAGAAGTACAGTCTCCTCCTAATGACATTCATGTCGCCCACCAAAACCAAGCAGTCAAGAACTGCTGTTCTCTGAATAGCAGAAATGTCTCCCTGTGGCAGGTGAGGACTCCCAAGTCCAAGTCTTTCTGGTTGGAGAAGCTGTGTCAGTGTATCCTCTACGGCCAGCCAGCTGTCATCCACAACACTACTCTCAACGGTGTCTATCTGCCTTGTACTCCATTTAGCTGCTTCAGCCCACCTCTCTACCTGACTTACACCACTTCTGTTTGAAAAAACATTTTTTTTCAGAGTATCAGTCAGAAATTGCTATTCAAAGCTGGCAGTTCTCAGGCAGGTTTAGACACATGTAAAGGAGGTAAATAAAGTTCGCAGTCTGATGTAGGCATATTCTGCTTAATTACATGGGATCTGATTTACTTGTCCTCACTATCTAAAACTAATCTAAGCTAGGCTCTCTCTCTAATCAAAAGAAGGCAATAGATACCTAAAATATGTGCTTTTAATTGTGCTCTGAAGATTGCCTTTTTCCCTTGACCAGTCCTTTGACAGTACAACCCTTTGCCATTATTGTCCTGCAGAGTCAGGCACAATGATTCTGCACCAGGGCTACCATACTCTACAACTATTTTATTTTAGTGAAATACAGCACTAGTGGGTGCATAGGATCCATAGACAACATCCAACACTTTGTGTTACACTCAAAAATTATGTAGTTTGTGTAGTTAATACAGTACAAAACAACCTCAGCCACCTACAAATAGTTTATGTACTTGAGTATAAAAAAGGTGTCTCCTAAATTTGAAATACATTTCAGCTGGTTCTTTTTGTATCACAGTCATTCCTACATGCATGAAAGAATATGGAGCTGTGCATAATCCAATGAGGGAAATGGCATTTCTGTTTCAATTCTGATGGGCATAGGTTGTTTGGATTTGTTTCTGAATGAAAGATGGAATACAGTGTTAAATATTAAACACAATGAAAAGACTAATCAAAACAGTCTTTTCGAAAGATTGAGTCCTAGTAATTGCATGTGTTCCTTTCATACTGAAAATACCTTTGTGTGTTGTTGCTTTGTTATTATTCTTGCCTTTCCTATGTTGAAACCTTAATGCTTTTCTTTACTTATTCTTTAGCTTTATGTTTTATGGAATAATTCAAATTTACATCATATTTAGTATGGTTACAAGCGAGAGCCAAATAAGCTTTAATACATGCATAAAATATTATAAGATCCAATAAAAATATTTTGTTTACTGCTTATTTTGAATGGCAATGAGACTATATGAATTAAAGTAGTGATGAATAACAGGTGCTGTTACAGTTTTTATCACTGCATACTAATTTTTTCCTTGTTTTTAACTTGCTGCATACTCAACATAAGCACTGTTATGGGAATTTTTTTTTTCTGAGAAAGAGTTCATAAAATGTTTTCATTGGACTCAAATCACTCTTCCTTTAATTGTTTCGTCTACTATGCTAGCTATCTTAACAAAAATTCAAACACACAGGCCTGAGTAATATCTAAAAATCACAGAGTTGCCTTGCCATACAAGGCATATCTTCATCCCTATAGACTAAACGTAAAACACTTAGTCCTCTGTGGATGTGAGATTCATAAGTTTGAATGTACAGTACTGGAGTTTATAAGTTTTATATGGCCAGGACTAAATCTAAGCCAACTTCAGTTTAAAGCAGTGATGATTTTCATGTGAAGGGTAGTATTCCGTATACCAGTACAGAAGTAGGAATTATTTATTTTGTAGGCTGATTTTAAATCCAGAATAGATTTCAAGCTTGTCAGAAACTTGCAAAGCTACACAAAAGTATATATGGCTATCAAATCTGTAAGAGACAGGAACCTAAATAACTGTAAGATCTATGTCTACATAACAAAAAGGCTAGTGAACATGGATTTTTAAAAAGGAAAAAATTGAGATAACTAATGGCTGAGCAGCGAACTTAATAATGGCAACTTTCGCATTTACAGTTCTTGTCACTATGTTATATACAAAACAGAAATCCCCTGTTCATATCCAAAGTGTTCACTGTAGCAACCTGAATCTAACTTATTTCAATTCTATTCTTTATGCAGCCAAAAAAAGCTTTGTGGAATTCTATAGCTTGTGTTAAATAGGTGGTGAGATCGATACCGGTAATGTTCTATCAGGCCTTAAAATCAGTGAATCTGCACCCTGGCCTCCCTCACAGAGAACGTATCTCTACAGTCTGCTGTCACTGTGCAGACTAGGAAGTCCATCTTTTATGCAGACTTTGCTGTAGTAAAAAGTCAGAAGCTTCCAGATACAGAAATCACCTTTAGATGTTTGGAGTGCAGGCATTCACATCCCGGTCCTGTAAGCTCTCTTTACCTGTTTAGAGTACCTACTTTAAGGTGAAATTAAGCGCATTTTAGAAGTGCTTGTTTCTCCTCATTGACTGTGAAAGGATCCTAAGGCAACCAGGACAAATTCATTCAGTCCAGTGAATCTCACACTGGGATCAACAGCCTTTGGTCAGGCACAAGGATGCACAGGACTAAGTATGCTCTTGTTTCAAATAATTTTATGCAACACTGAAGAAAAGAGCTGGTTTTGTTTCTGTATGTAGCTGCAATACGTATGTATCCGCAGTCAACAAGTTATATGTATTTCATAATTGAAGTTACAATAAGCCCAGTTAGATCTGTGGTTTTTCTGGTTTGAAATTTAACTGAGAATATTGTAGAGTATTCATTACCACAACAAAAAAAAAATGTTTGTTAATGTAAAGAAAAGGGAAATGCACCTGCACAAATGTAATCAGGCTTTCGGTTTAAGCTGTATACTCTTAGATAATGAAAAATTTATATTTATTATATATTCATATTAATGAAAAATTAAATTTATACATCCACTTCAGCTTACTGAAACTGTCCTGATTTTAAGCTTAACTTATGGAAAAAAACTGTGTGGTTAGTAAGCTCAGAAAAAGCAAACATTTTCAAGAGAAGATGTCAGATAAATTCTCGATTGCAATAGCTGAATTCTTAGAGGCAGAGATTGTTCTCCCTTCCCCATTGTTTTCCTCAGTTAAGATGTTTCTGGAGTAAAAATATACAAATACCTGGCCTACTATTTTTGCTCCAAAATTTTTACAGAAGTCTTTGGAGTCTGCTGAATTGTTATTCTTAACACTGCTGGCTAATGCTGAGAATCTAGATTTGTAAGTGGTATTGTTTTATTATTATTTTATTACAAAGGATGTCATTTTGAAATTAATACTAATGTGCTTGAAATTTGCATTTTAATAAATTTTATTTAGACCACAGTGAGCTGCTGAACCTTGGGAAATTTTTCATAGCATTTGTTCTCCTTCATTTAAAGCTATGAGGGTATAGTGTTACTCTTTGAAATGAGCACTAATGAAGAGACTAGAAAAGATTTGAGCCTATAGTGTATTTAGTATGAGTGAGTAACTTCATTGATGAGCTAGCAATGTGTTTACAGAACATATTCGTTCTAGAAGGAAGTGTCATTATGATAATTATTACACGTAGTATGTTTCCTAAAAGGTGTTTTTAGAATCTTTTAAGAATATGATGGGAGAAAAAGAATTTTCTTTTTCAGAATTATGCAATTGTTGTGCCTATATACAACGTGAGAGTAACCTATGGACATCCTGGCCTGTATGAATTTACGTACACATAAACTGTATGCTTACCTTGTGTTCCAAAAAATCTTTTCAGGTATTCTCAGCTGTCTTAAATTTTTTAAGAGTATCCACAGAACTTCTAATTGGCTGTCTTCCAGCATCTTCAGTTACATAAGGAATAACAAGGGGAAAAGAAAGCGAGGAGATTCCTGAATTTATTATTCTTCTGCACAAACAAGTGGTTTCCTATTGCAGACTAACTTGTTTCTGGCGATAGGTTGTTTTATGGGGTTTTTTTTGTCTACACTGAGTAGGCATCTATAATCAATGAAGTTGTGAGGTCATAACCATCAGTGACTCCACACAGCTGGCAAAGCTCACCCGCAAAGCAGGTTGAAGAGCAGACAGTGCAAATAATGTCTCTGCCATGAACAAGACTGATGATGGCTGCTTTAAAGGCAGTTCAAATGTCTCTGCACGTTTACATGTGAGAAGGAAATGCCAAATACATTTCTTGAACGTGATCACGGGGTATGTGCTTGGAGCTGCAGTCTAGGCTTGTAGAGGGGTGTATGCCAATATAAACTGATACAGTAAACAACCAAACAAAAGCCTAAAGAGAAAAAAATGGAATTGTGTTAAAGTCTGCCTTGCAAGTCTTAAATCTGTCACGCGAACAGCCTTCGTCAAGTCTAGATACCCAATGGCAGCCGAGTGAGTACAGCGTTGTTACAGGATCTGCAGCTTTACTGTGTGTGCCTGGGGTGGACTTAGCTTTCTTCAGGGCAGTCCGTGTGCTGCTGTGCTTTGTATGAGTGACCAGAACAGTGGTGGTACCGCACCAGTGTTGTGGCTGTGGCTGAGCAGTGCTTGCACAGCCTCTCGGGGGGCTTGCTCTCCCTCCATCCCCCGAACACACACAGCAACGAGCCTGGGGGTGGGCAGGAGGTTGGGAGGGGACATAACCAGCACAGCTGACCCAAACCATATGATGTCACGCTCAGCAGTAAAAACTCAGGGAAAGCAGGAGGAAAGGGGAACGTTCGTGGTTATGGCGTTTATCTTCCCAAGCAAATGAGGCCCTGCTTTTTGGGAGGTGGCTGGATATCTGCCTGCCACTGGAAAATATCAAATGAACTCCTTATTTTGCTTTGCTAGCATGCACAGTTTTTGCTACCTCTGTTACACTGTTGTTATCTCTATCTGTGAGTCTTCTCTCCTTCCTTCTATTTAATCTTTACCCCATAGAAAAGGGGAGTGAGCAAGAGGCCGGATAGGTGTTTGGCTGTTGGCTAGGTTCAACCCACCCACCACAAGAGTAATTCTTTTTTAATGTTCTACGTTACAACCTTAAACATACTTTGTAAGGATTACATTTTTTTCCAACTTCCTTTAGAAAGTCAGTTCACATGTTTTATGCTTTAATGTGTCATTGTGTGAATAATATTTAGCTGAATGCCCAGAGTAACTGAAGAAAGAAAAGCATTAATGGTAGTTCAGATAAACTTCAGTGGTCTTGCTGTAATGTGTCGTCCTCTGAATGCTTGTACTGTTCAAGCATTTACATTTAACATGAGAATGCATTTGACCATGCATGCATGCTACAGAGAAATAAGTTAAGCATATATTTTTCTCTTTGTGACTGACTGGCCTTGTGTATTATTATTTTAATTACCCCTCAGGCAATCTTATGATGTGTGATCTTGTGCAGGTCAATGTTCTGCGAGTCCTTCAACATGACAGTTCATAGAATAATTATCCTGTCATCACACTTTGATTCATTGTTATGTCGTTTCTTGAGCTTTTTCTCTTACTCACATTTGCTTAGCAACCAGAGCACATGTCTCTTATACTTATTATTCAAGTAATCACCCTCTGCAGCACATAGATGCATCAATTAAAGCTTTACAATGAAGTATATTGTTCTGTGTAGAATCCTCAGGTGTCAGGAATTAAAAATTGATTTTAAATGGTGCAGGCCACCTTCAAATGGCTAATCTGTGTTTATATTAAACAAACAAGCATACTAACGATTCTAAACAAAAAAAGTGATAGGTCACAATCAATAGGAAATGGATTATAAAATTATATTCTATTCTTAAAGTGCTTAATCTTTTTTAGAGATTTACCAATTTACATGCAGCTCTGAAATATCTGAGTGCTGAACATCTATTTTAGATATGTTTTTTTCAGGTGAAAATCAATTTTCTATCGACTTTATTTACTCTTACCTATATTCTTTGTAAACATTTTCTGGCTATTTTTCAGATTTTGGTAAATTTCACAGCAAATTATTATTAGAATGAAACTCAAATACCCAGAAGCTGTTAAGATGGTTCAGTGATTTAATGTTGGTGTCATGCAGCTTTGACTGTAATCAGCAGATGCTCTGGCATTACCATAAATGTTTTCTTGACTGTCTATGTCACAAAAAAGATTTTTTCCCATTTTGAGTCTGCGGTTTCTGATTAAATTTGGTTTGGCTTCTTTTCCATAAATAATATACTATGATGATCTCTAACCATTTGTTTTTAATACCACCTTTTGAGCTAAGTACATTTGCAAGGCTGCCTCGTAAGTCAGAACAGACAAAAGAAATCCAAGTCTATATGTAAGAACCCTTTGTTTCAGTGGCTTGGAAGGTCTTACTGCCTTCTGCCTTGATTTCTCAGTGAGTGTAAAGGGTTTGTTTTTTCAGTCTATCTTGTTTTTTCAAATACATAAAATTTTCTCTCTAAGTTCCTCTGTAAGTGAGAGAGGTTTCTTCTGTAAGCACAAAGATGTGTCTTAAATTTCTTGAAATTAAAAAAATCCTCTCTTACATAGCAAGATTAACTTCTGTTAGCTGGTTATCACTAAACAGTAATTGCATGCAATTGATCAGGAAAAGAGGAAACTGGAAATGCTACAGTTGGCTTCTGATGGCTTTTACATACCAAAGTGGCTGCTAAGAGTTTAATTGTTGGAATTTAGGGCAGTAAATAAATTCATTATGTGAAAAAATGCATACCATTAATGATGTTAAACACAGCATTTTGAAATCACAATGACTGGATTGATTAGCCATGACAATGTGTCTCAAATTTGTCTCATATGATAATTCAGTGATATTTGGAAGAGTCAGTAAAAGCCATCTTTAAAAAATAATTCCACTGTTAGACTCCGTTAAAATCCTGGTCCCTTTTCAAAGCAATTTGTCACACTTGCAAAGTACAGTTGTTGATGTCAAATACACATACAGCTGGATCATGCACGGAGTAGAAACATTTTTTTCTATCACATCTCTCTCCACACATGAGCAAGGCCCAATTACAGTCCATCCTAAAGAAAGGAAATAACTAAGTGAAAGCACATAGCATTAATTAGAGCTTCATATGAAGATAGAGAGAAGAATTGTTAAAGGAATATATATATGCAATCCTGCAGAGCAAGTGGAAGATGAATCACTTTTCCTCCGCCTTTATTTCCCAATATTTAGTTTTGTTTCAGGATCTTCTTGAAAATGTACTATTTTCTGCTACACAGTTTCAGTCTCCTTGATGGCATGCTTTTGACTGTTTTCTGCAGAGCTTTTGTAGAGGAAAGAAAGAAATACAATAATAATGCTTGAACAATTAAAGTTACATGAACTAAGACGATTTGGCTTCATCCCATCTCCAGTGTATTCATGAAGGCAATCTTGGGTATTAGCTTCACAATCAGGTCTGCTTCTGTCTTGTTGAGAAGCACTCATGCTATAAAGAAGCACAGATATCTTTAAGCTGACATCAATGTTGTGTAAATCTTTTTTCGATCTACTTAGGATTTGGAGTTCTCATAAATACTTTTCCAGTTTAGTAAATCACTACACTCACCTGTCATAGCAACAACAGCATGCAGTGCTCTCTGTTGCCCTCCTTCCCTCCAGAGACTTGTTTTAAAAACGTTTTGAAATGAGAGGTGCCTGAGAGCCATATGTTATTCTTGCAATCTTTAGGATAATAGTGAATGACAGCCCACTGTGCCTGTGACCAGTATGGGCAAGAACCGCCCCAGGACATTGGTCCAGTGCCTGTTACAGGAATGTGACAAAACTATGTTTCTATTCAACTGTTAAAACTAACACCCACCTAAATTTAGCTCTAGCCTTTCATCTTTATGTTGCTCCCAAAAACATTTGCAGGACTCTGTAGATCCCCCTTTTCCTGTAGAAGCAGACTGATTCCTTAGGAGAGAAGTGCAACCGGTGATGAGTGGAAGACGATTTTTCCCATTGGTTTGATCTAACATTACAAAATATTTGTGCTCTGTCTCCAGGCAATGCAACCTATCAATACTCTGATTGCTGATATAAACCTGGGAACGGAATTTTGGGCTAAAAATAGGAAATAAAAATTGTATGGTTTTGTAGCAGTTATTAGAATAGTTAGGGAATAGCTTGTAGACGTTTAATAGAAAGAATAGTAGATAAGAAATAATTTAGTGTTAAATTCTTAAGGCAATTACTAGACAGTTACATAAGTTTTTAAAAATGTCTATGCTAAATAGTAAATAGTTAACAGAAAAAAATATTATTTGGAACTGCAGTGAGTGGAATCTTATAAATATCAAGTGTCTTTAAGACTTGCTTTGTTGTTTGGATTTGTTGGGGTTTTTATTTGCAGGAGGTAGGAGGCTTCCTACTGTGTTTTTTTCTGCAACAATTGGTAAAAGACAACACAAATTCTGTGTTTCTTTCCATTTTGGTTATTTTCATCAGTGTATTACTTATCATTACCCATTGCAGCTGCCAGTGGCTTTCCTTTGATGGCAGCAGTCTTTATTCATATTCCTGAAATTCTTTATCAAAACATACCTTGAAAGCAGTATTCATCTATAGGTAGATGCTATGCAGACAGGTTTGAAGACTAAATGTGCTTACTGCTCAAAGACATCAGGGGCAGTTTAGGATGTGGGATCTACATAAATTATCATTGGCTGAACAGAGGATAGCTTTAGACTATGGACCTTTACATATCTTGTCACAGTTCACTGACTTACACAGTCACCACTTTTGACTCTCTGTTAACTCTAAAGAGGATTTGGAATGGCAAGCTACAATATATTTGTGAACAAAGTAAAAAAAAACCCCAAGTAATAAACTACATTTCAGGAATTTAAATAGTCTAAATATGTTATCTTCCAGATTTATCATTGTAATTTCCTGATCATTTCCTGACTTAAAGAAGAGCAAAAATTGATGTTTACCCTATTTATACCTTGGGAGAAATCCCATAAAAACCCAGGCTGCATAACATTTCTGGCCACTGCCTGAAGATCCACCACCACAGGGTATCCATGTAGATCAATATTTATCTTTTTACTCCCTTCATCCCAACATAAATAAGAAGATTAATTTATTATTTATTAATACTAAAGTTATGCCAAATGATTTATCCATTTTGAAATTAAAAGACTCGCACATTTAGTTTTTTAAGAATTATTCAAATTGTCTGCTCTAAAAATCAATAATGACCACAAAGTAGGTTTCTATTTTTGAAGTTACCAATTTGCAGTTTCCTAGAAACTCCCAAATGTGCCGTCATTCGGGGAAAGTTGCATAAGAAGACACAGAAGATCCACTGTAATTCAGAGTGAAATAGGGAGGATGCCAAACTCCTAAATCTGAATTAGCCAGCAGACACCTTCAGAGTTTTCTTCTCTCACCTACATAAAAACCTTGTGTGCTTTCTGTCAGTAGTTTGATCCACACTTTTGTTCTCTTTTCATCTTGACAGGCACTCAAGACTGTCATTTAAATCCCAGTGACTTAAAGTTGTATTTCTTGTAGCAAAAGTCATTGCCTTATTAGAGGTGAGAATATATTAGTTCAAACAAAGAAATTGGTCCCTACTCAATGCAAATGCAAAGTACATTAGGAAAAGATAGGAAAAAGATTGAATGGAGTGATCAACAGGAACTTAAAGTAGTCTTTGAGAAGATGTAGGTAGGTAAGGGATTAAAAGAATTTTTAAAGGCTTGTCTTAGGAACAAGTAAAAGCGAGCTGGTCCAGCATAGTTCCTCTCATCACAAATTAGTTTGCTTACAGTTTGTAATGGATTTTCTTTGAAATTTAGTTTCTATAAATCCTCTGCTAGCCTAACTTGGTGCTGACATATTCTATTCTTGCCTTTGAAATGAACAAAAACCCCTGTATTCACTGTTTCTGAAAACTTTGTCTCATCTAAATTGAACTTACTGATTAGTGTTTGTTCCTTGTGTTTCACACCTTTTTAACACAATACTCAAGAAAAGCAGCAACTGTTAAATGAAATGTACTTAAAAATTATTTTTTTGAAATGTTCCAAAAATCAGTAGCACTTTTCCATGCGTCATTAATTACTGTCTGCTTTAGATTAGTCAAGTTGTGAGCATTCATCATGAAATACTAAGGTGTAAGAAATTACTTATCAAGCAAAGATCATTCAAGTACAGCTACCACTCCTTTAGGTGTTAGGGCTGGGGCTGCAGGGTATAACTGAAACAAGTGTAACAACACACAGCACTCCTTTAACATTTCAGGGACATTCTCCAATCCTACCCTTGTCAGCACAGAAATTTTTGAAAAATATGAAACTAAGAAAAAGTGGCAATAAAAAGTATTTAAAATATTTTCCACTATACTATCCAGCAAGGAGCTATCCTGTTTTTTGAGTGGTGTTATGTAATAGACATGAACCTTCTAGCTAGAGCAGTCTTTCGTAATATGTCTAAATTCTGCTTCTGGGTGGTAAGGCAGGCTTTTAGGAAAGATAATTAGGTCTTGTTATGTTCTAACAACAACGCCAAGGCCTGAGAATGGATTTTAGAAGACCATCTTTGGACTATATAAATGACATTAAGGAAAGGTGGATGCCTGAAAAAAATCAGGGCTCACAACTGTCCAGTATCTTAGGCTATAACAGGAATGGGGGGTCAGTGCAGGAAACGAGACTCCTATTTCATCTTTGAGAGGAAAACAAGAATTAATGATTTTCTTGTTGACATTTCTGATAGTAAAAAGCCAAGAGTTTGGAATCTGGAAGTTCAAAATGAAAATTTTCAGAATTGGTGGGAGGTTTAATGGGAAAATTTAAAATAGGGAATGCTAAAAGATAGATGGAGTCATCTTCTGGCTAAGCTATTGTGGTGTCTTGGTCTCAGCTAGCAGCCAAAATCCTACCCAGCCGCTCATTCAGTCCTCCCTTTGGTGGGGTGGGACAGGGAGAGGAATAGGTAGAACAGGAGCAGAAAAGCTCATGGGTCAAGATAAGACAGCAGGATCACTTACCAGTTACTGTCATGGGCAAAACAGTCTTGACTTGGGCACAGTTATTTTATTCCCAATTTTTATACATATATATTGATTTGGGTATTGAGAAACAAAAAAATAATCAAAGCACTTACAGAAAACACACTCCTGCTTTCTCAGGCTCGACTTTGCTCCAGACCCTGCTCCTACCTCCTTATTATCACCACAGGATACACTCGGTCCCATCAGTGAGGCAAATAACGGCAAAAAGGGGCAACAGGCTGAGCCGTGCCCTGGGGTGGGTGGGTTGGAGCCGGCTGGGACTGGCTGTGTCTGGCACGGGGCAGCCCTGTCCTCTCCTCACAGAGGCCGCCCTGCAGCACCCCTGCTACCAAAACCATGCTACCTACACCCAATCCAGCTATCTACTTTAGAGCTGAAGCTAGATGCAGCTGAAGTGGGAATTCAGAACCTCCACCTTGTCCTGAACTAAAAAACAGAGGTCCTCAAAACGTTTGCTAGCAGTGGTCACATTCAGCATTTCAAAACCTAAGTAAATCTCAACCATCTGAAACATAAGCCAGTATTGCCCAGTTTATATCAGAAAAAGTAGTTCACACTTAGAAACTGTTTTGCAGGTTTCCTCATATCTTCAGCAAAGCACCAGGGATGCTTTATACTTAGGTATCAGCAAGGGAACCCTCTAGGAACATCTCCAGACTAACTTCTCAAGGGCTTCTGTTTATTTAGATGGAGCATATGGGGGTATATACTGATATCTTCACAAGGCTCATGGTATGTTACCATTGTCTAAATACACTTGGTAAGGTTGCACTGGGACACGCGTGATGATGCGGTCAGTGTAATTTGTGGAAGATGGCCAGGACTTCCAGATGGAGGCTGGACTGCTGCAAGCATTACAGCCTGTTGGAATGCTCTACAGCAGCATCCAGAATCAGCTCTGCTGGTAAAAACACATCCTCTTTTCCCCTGCTGTTTTGCCAGGAAAACATGTGAGCGCAGCACCAACATGGTGCTGTAGCTTTTCCCTGACTTTCAGTTCCATGCATCAGGGATGGGGAACCAGAGACAAACTATGGCAGCACAATGGGGAGCTGGTGGTGAGGATTACAGCTGGGGTTGTTACTTTTTTCCAAGCCAAAGTCATTTGGCATGGGAACATGCTCTCAGAGTAGCTTCTAGCACAGGCAAGTCATGACTTACAACGTAAAAATTATTTGCATCCGTGGTAAGGTTGGTACATGTCGGCTTTAGGAAATCTCGGCATAGACATAGCTTCAGGAATATGATGTAGCATGTGGATCACAAGCCAGAGAGATCAGAAATATTCTACTGGGGTTTTGAGCATTTTTCCCTGCCAACTTGGTAAAAGATGTAATGAGGTTGTAAATGCAATTGTTCTTTCTTATGTTACGATTTTGTCATGCCCCACATTGAGATGTATGACTGTAATACACATATATAATACCATGTAATGCAGTTCTTATTGTATTTGCAATTTTATTTTTCAATCAGTGTACAAATATTTACATAAAAACTAAATATGTCCTTAGTATCAAGACTTTTATTGAGAAACTATGTAATGAAATAAAGCTTTTCAAAGTCCTTTTTTATTTTAAAAATTTATTAGTTGTTTTAAAAAAAATCTGTATCTGTACTTTAGTGAGTGTCTTGCAATCATTTTTGTTCTCTATTAAAGGTAATATATAACAGTATTATGCAGGATTTTAAAATCTCTAACTGATCATATTTTGCTTCCCCAAGTTCACAGCAGGGAGGTCTCATGCTGCTGATTTTTTTTGTTCACATGCTAGTGCACGATTTCCTTTTTCTGAATATAAAGTATGTAGCCCTTAATAGATTATAAGCATATCATTGTAAGTTATTCTATGCTAGGACATCATTTAAACTATGGAAAGCTATTAAGCACAGTTTTCTGTCAGCTGAATTTCCTGAGCATTGCTGTTAATCAAGGTAATTTTAAAAGACTTGTATCTAGATGATAGTAGCTATTTGGCTCTAGGTTATGCAACTATGATTTTGAAATGTTTTCGATTAAAGCAATGTTCAGGAAATTCCTATCTGTGAAAACTGAATTTTAATAGGTCTCAAGGACCCACAAGATTTAGACATTGAACAAGGGAAAGAAAAATATCTGACATGGAATCTGGACACTGAGACTTTAGTAGTGTACAATGCGATTTCTGCCTAACCTGTGCCTGGAAGCATTCAGTAGCAGTAAAGTCAAAACTATTATGGATAAATGTCTTCTCACCCAAGTGTTTAGAAAACTTAAACATGAATTCAAAGGTTTTGCTTTTTTTTCATCTGCAGAGTGATTGTTCTGATACAGGTGAACGATAGGTTTTTTATTACTAAAAGTGACAAAACATTAGAAATTTGTCTCAATGACTTCCATATATACAGCAAATTAATAAGTTCTGGTTTTATCCAGTGATTTTTAATGTCTGATTTCTTTTTGTCTTGCTACTGCCGGAAGGTACACCTTGCTACAGTAGGTGGACAAATAGTGCGTCTCCAGAAATGTAAGCTTTCTTCTTAACAAGACTTCATGTAGAAGTGCCTTTCCATGAGTAGTTTTCTTTTAACCTTCTATAACTTTATTATATTCAATTATTTAAAAGTGTATTTGAACCAAGGTGTGTAAGTGTGTAAATATATTTATTTTATTCTGCAATTTGTTTCAAATATAGTTTACTGCCAAAAGCACAAACCAAATGGACATATGTCCATGATGTAATGGCTCAAAGTACTTTAGGAAGAGTCTGTTAATATCTGTATGGTTTGTGGATTTTCTATGGGTACCCTTGTTCTAGAAACAGGATTAAATGGTGGCCAATGTCACTAAGCCATCTCCTTGCTGTTGCAGGCAGCCATGTCAAAAATTGTCTTCAGAAACAGATCAACTTCCTGCTTATGGTTATGGTTTTTTTGCTCTCACTTCTATTATGTGCGTTCCAAAACTTCATTACTCTGATGGTTCAGAAGGTTTTAATTTCTAATAGAAATATATTAATGGCTGTTTATTCTAGTGCTTACTTTGTCAGTTAATCTCAACTTGGGGCTTTTCTTGAAAGTAAATAGTTCTATGCTTTATAGCCTTTATCACACTGAGCTAATGAAGTCCAGCTCTTCTATTGTGATCAAAGTTACATGCTAACCTGCAGCAGCTTTCAGCCTTGTAGTTTTAAATTCATATGCAAGGTGCATTGGCTTTTTTAAACCACCCACCTCAATGCTTATAGGTTGAAAATGCACTTCTTTGGTTTTACCACTATAGCATAGGATTTGAGAGAGGTGTGGTAACAATTCAAAGTCATGCCAGTGGAATGGGTGGGGTACCAAATCACCAATGCATGCAAGTTTTGAATCAGTGTGTGAAGCAGTACAGGGTGTTTAAGAATTTGGGGTTAACACAAATTAATTTCTGCTTGATTAAAATAGAAAATTGGCAGGGTAGACATTAATTTCTGATGAATTAGTGAGACTTTTTGCCTTGCTAGTACCTAACTGATTTTAAACTTTGACTTAAATGGAAGTCATCTTTCACTCTGGTAAGAAGAATGCCCCTAGCAGCATATATACCTCAAGTATTACAGCAGTTAATTCTTTAGGTGCATATTTACCAAAGTGAAATCTAGGTCTGTATGTAAATATGTATGCTTTCTGAGCCAGGCTTAGCAAAGTTCAGTGTTTCTGAATGAGATTCACAACAGCCAGTTTACTAAGCAGGGAACTACCTATCTACATATTTGCTAATCCTGGACATGCACTTAGGCGTAGCAATGCTATATGGAGAAGTTCCTCCTTGATTGAAACAACATATACAGTAAAGATGCCACATGTTTTAGGAAGCATCTGAAAAAACTTTGAAATGATAAAACTGGACTTAGATAAAATATGTGTCCAAATTTTTTTTTAATTGACACTAGCTGCTCAGTATTTTTTGTAGCATGGCTGAGACCAAAGTGTTCTCGTTATTTAGGAAGTGCTGCTAATCACTAGGTAAAGTCTCATGCATTAAGACCATGACACTTTGTGATTTTTCCAGTGAATTGTGGCATCCTCACTGCACAGGAGTTAGATGAAACAAGGACTACTCACATAAACTGGGCAGTGATTAAGGCACTTTCCTAATCCCATTTCCCACTGTTGCAGGACCCCTCAGGCTGAAGGGCAAGACCCAGGTCCTTCAAGTTGAATGCTCCACTCATTAGTCTATGCCTATAAAGTCACAATTACCAACAGGACTGCTGCTGTTTTAAAGGGCGGGGGGGCAGGGACGGGACACAGAAACAGCTGTACTCAGCTTTTATAACTAAACCAGTTTATAACTAAATCAGTTACCAAGTTCCAAAGTGGGACAAGAGTTTACATAGAACACAACATCTACTACTTCTTAATAGCTAGCTTGCAGCAGTTCTCTGTTTAGACTATTTGCTGTTCTAAATCTCACTCTAAGGCACCTTACTCTGCCCCTTGCACACTATGAGAAACTGGGGAAAATATGGCTAGATTTTACTTTGAGGCCTCAGTTCATAAGTGTTCACCACCTCTGTTATTCAGCCTAGTTCATCATACCTAATTGATCCTCATGCTTGAGTATTTTGGGGTGAAGACTCCGCTGAACTGCAAAATAGTTAAAATTTGGTTGTTGGTACACTTGAGAAGCTTACTTTCAGGGACTAATTTATTTTTGCCTTTAAGTCCAACACCTATACTTAAAATCTCTGATTATGTGACAATATGTTTTCTTCTACTTTAAAAAAATGTATTGATTTTCAAAACACCAAGTATTTTTTCCACTGCTCATAGACTGAATGTAAACAAAAAGGGCTTTGGTGCAGCTAGTATTTTGTATATTGATAGAGGTAGCATGTTTTTATCAGCCTGCAAATATGTGTTCAGAATCAATGAATATAAACATTTAAGTAGAATGGGATATTTAAGGGTGTACATAACAGGGATATTTTAATTATATATGATGGGTTTATTATATGTAATTATAAAGATGTGTTCATACCCAATCCTTGGCCTCCTGTAATTCAAGAAAACTGAAATGTGTGCTGCTGCATCTTCAGGGTCAAATTATTTTCCGTAGTATAAAATGGAAATTACATTTTTCAGCTAAGTGCAAAATTTGGCTATTATAAAATTTTAATTAATAATTGTTTATCTGATTTAGAAGATGATAGAAAGAAGGTATTTCTTTTCCTCCACTTGCCAAAAGGTGATCGTACTTACAAAATTTGCTGAGATTGTCCAAGAAAGTGTGTAAAATCCTCATCCATCACTGAGAGCCCCTGGTCAGGGAATGACAGTGCAGTAAATATCTTCAGCAGCTGCCTTTTAATGTACAAGCTGTTTTCGGTAGGAATTTTCAGCACTCACATAAAACACACTGTCATGAGTGACTGCCTGTGCTCCAAAGTCATTACTACTGGGATGATGGAACATCTTTCAGCGGATAACCAAAAAACTTTAAATGTCATGTCAAGTTTGTTGAAGCCATTTTCAAGCCTTGCTCAAGGTTACATGAATATTGAGTACACCTGTTTTTAAAAAGTTTGAGATCTCTGAGAGGGCTGACTCCTATGCTGGTTTAGAGAACAGTCACTTGAGTTGGGGGGGACAAAAAAAAGAAATCTGTCTATTAATACATGTCAGTTGAGTAAAGCTCCTGGGTATTAACTAAGTGCAACTTCTTGTGACAGTCAATGCCAGTAAAGTTTAGCAAAAAGTAACAAGTTATGCAAATTCTTGAAATTACTTAGTGTAATTTCCTTGGCACAAAAGAAAGAAAAAATTATTACAATGGATAATTACATTTAAATAGATTTTTAAATACATTTTAAAATTTGAACAATTAAAAAAATATGTAGGTAATATAATTTTCCAGATAAAACTTTGGAAGACACTGAGAGGTGGCAAGTACTCTGTTTTCTCCTTGATTCCAGTAAGAAAGGAGGATCCTGTCAGGCTCTATATGTAATTTCGTAGGAAATATGGATGCTAATCTAATGGAGTCATGTAAAGTCTGTATTGCTTCCAAGGGACCAAGCCCAGTGCTTTTGAAGTGATAATATTTTTTGTCTTGCTTCCTTGCAATTACTACTCCATCTAGTGCATCATCTGCATGTAAAATTCTGTCTGATCAGAGGTCTTTTATATTACAAAATATTGAAAGTGAGTATTTTAATAGTGAAACAAGGTTTGTTTTGTTTATCTTCTACAGAGAACCAGAAAGGGCAACTAGAGAAATCATGTTCGCACCACAATATCAGTTTAAACTTGACAAGAAGCCCAGTCACCAAAGAGGTTACTTATGATGTGGAAACAAGTTCTACAGCATGGAACAAGGCTGTCAGGAGAAAGGAAGCCTGTCATGGAGAAGGCAACAAAGAAAAGAAAATAGATCGTATTGGGTCTCCTTCTAAGGGAGAAGCCATGCCAGAAGTAGAAGCTCTGCTGGCAAGACTGCGAGCACTATAGAATAGTCATATAAAGGATTAAATCAAAGTTTAGAAACCAGCTATGATAGCCTACATCTTTAAAGATACACTAATGTTTTGTTATTGACATTGCATACTTCTGAGTTCCTAACTTCTCTATGAATTATCTACTTCTAAACTGTTTGCAAGACTGTACAAAATGATTATATAGTTTTGTGTAACTACAAGATGATTTTTATTGTATGTTTTTACCTACTGAACATACAAAAAATATCAGAATAAAACAGATACTAAATTATTCCAAGGCACAATCCTTTTAGTGGACAAACTGCTGACTGCATGTTTTGAGAGCTTCTCAAAATAGGAATATCTTTTTAAATACTGTTAAATCATCATGCCTGGGAGTAAGGGTCAGTAAATAACAGAAAAGGTAATCTTAGGTTTTCGACTGCAATTTCTATACTTAAGAGATTTTAGCACCTAAAAAGTATTATTATAGCATTATTTGCAATTATAGTAATAGGAAATATGTATCGTATAAATCAGCCATATTCCAGTTTGAGTTCATCAAAGAGCACCAAAGCTTGCTGAATTATATATGTATGTACAAAATGGAAATCCGTGGACACTAAACAAAAAATTTATGCAAATAATATACTTTATGTGTGATTAATATATCACTGCTGTTAAGCTTAGTTATGATTATTATATCAAAATAATATATACAATTTCTGTGATTGCAAGTTTTTGCAATTGTGTCCATAGTGGGGGAGATGTCTTCACAGTTATTTACAAGTATAATATTTTATCTTTTCACATATGAGTTAATATGTTTCTATAGAATGAACATGTAATAGAAAAGGCTTTTACAATTGGTTTTTCCCAAACTCATTTTCCAGTAGCCCGTAAAGTCTTATTTGCTAGCACAATAGGAATCTTGCACATAATTGCATCTCTTTTATCGCACTGTCATTGTACATTGTTACATGTTCGCCATCGTATTTATTAATTGCACATCATAAAGAATCTCTACCTATGTTACCAAGTAGGAAGCTACTATTAGTATCTTTGCTCCATTATTTAAAGCTTCATTATTCTAAGAGTGTATTAGGTAGCTAATATCTTTCTTCTAAATCACTCTGTTTTTCTTTACAAAATGCTGAAAAATATGTCTTTCAATAAGAATCAGTTACACGAAACCAGTGTTTCAATGCTCCAGTGCTTTTTATATCCTTGTTTAAGTTGCCTTCGTACTTACTGCACTAAACATTAATAAAGTTAATTAGAACTCAGAAACTGGGCCTGTTTATATGTACTGCATGGAGGGCTTTTCAGCCGTTATGGGAATCAATCTCATGTTTCTGGGCCTGCTGTAACTGTCATTACACCCTCTAATTACATTTCCCACCTTAGCTGAAAAAAATAAGAGGTATAAACAGAAGTCAGGGAAAGATACAGAGAAAGTCTATTAGACAGTCATTTCTTCAGCTCTCCTTGCAAACAACGGGCAAAGCTGTCATACAAGGCCACCTGTGGTAACTTGAAATTGCATACAGTAACCATAGAATTGGGGCTTAATGCAGCTTTAGTGAATAACTAGAAATACAACTACCACTAGTTGTTCCACTAAGGTCTTCTGCACCTCCACTGTTAGACTTACTGCCCCCATTTACAGGGTGCGGTAAAAATTACTTTCTGCAAAGTACGATATGCTTGACTAAACAAAATGGTGATTCAAACACAAAGAAAATGTATGTTGAAGGAAACAAAAAATTAACGATTCACTGGATGTCTTCAGCTGCTGAGGATGTGCTAAAATAAAAGAGCAAGGAGTAGAGAACTGTCTCTGAAATATTAGCAGGGTGACCTACCAAGTGAAGGTGGAAGTACAAATTCATTTTCCTGAACACAGTAAATGTTCATTTAAATTAGCAGGTAATACTCCACAACAGAAAACTGACAGTTCAGGACACTACTGTGTAGTTTATCAAGCAAAGAATAGTTACAAAACTATCTATCTACTGAAATTTTCAATGAACAAAATGCTACTAGCAGCCTAGCATCTTCTGATTTTAAAAGAAATGTTTACATTTAAAGTTATAAATCTTAAGCTACCTTTTCTTACAGTTTGAAAAGCTTTTGGAAATTTATTCCAGGGCTTTTAGTCCTTCCAAGATACTGTGTTTCTGAATTAATCCTTTCAAGCAGCCATCAAGTTAATTCACAGTTTCTTTTGTATAACTAGGAGAATAAAAAAAGCTATACATCTTAGAATCCATGTAAATACAGTATGTAATTTTTTTCCATTCAGTATTTCTTTGTACCATCATAATTTGATGTATTCAGGGTTCAAGTACACAGTCCAGTTGAAGTACACTGTAAGTTTTCTTTCTACATTTCATCTTTCTTTAACTTCACTTAGAAGCAAACAAATACACAGGACATTTTTGACAGGAAAAAATGCTTGTATTGCTTAATGAGTTCAGGTAAAAATAACTTTTAAAGTATTATGTCTGTATACTTTTTCTATGCTTTTATGTTTTTATTAAAGTATAA
The DNA here is from genome assembly GCA_026212715.1 of Elanus axillaris. Lineage (NCBI taxonomy): Eukaryota > Metazoa > Chordata > Aves > Accipitriformes > Accipitridae > Elanus > Elanus axillaris. The sequence continues at coordinate 24,070,018 of JANZLQ010000008.1, forward strand.
AACTTAGCTTCTAAATTATATGGAGTAAATAGTTTTAATTAAATTTAAAAATTAATTCATTTATTCAATCTAAAATTTAAAGCTAATTCAATCTAAATATACTTAATGGTGTGTGCCAGTTACTTTATTAAGCCATTTTTTAGTAATTATCAAGTCTATTCCTTGAACTGAGGAATTGAGCTATATACACTTGTGCTAGATATTGAAGAAGGTTTCAAATACCATGCAAAACCCTCTCTTTCTGCAATTCACAGCTGAAAATTAAATCCTTATATAAAGAGCTTCCTGATTTCCTCAAACATGACTGGTCAGATAAAAGCATTTGAAGTAATCTTGCGAGGTACATTCCATGGATCCTTCTCTACCCGAGCAGCAGATAGAAGGCATCAACACCCATGGCTTTTCTTACTAGTAAAACTGTAAAGGTCTAACAAATCCTTTTGATTCTTGACGTCCATTTTGGATGACTTCTCATTTCACCCAGTGTGCTTTTGGCTGGAGTAGAGTTTATTTTTTCCATAGTAGCTATTACAGGGCTGTGTTTGGTTTTGTGCTGGAAACAGTGTTGATATCACAGGGATGTTTTCCTTACCGCTGAGCAGTGCTTACCCAGAGCCAAGGGCTTTGCTGCTTCTCACCC
>JANZLQ010000008.1:24079824-24127413 GCA_026212715.1 Elanus axillaris
ACACAGCCAGGGCAGCTGACCCAAACTGGCCAAAGGGGTATTCCATACCATGGGACGTCACATCTAGTATATAAACTGGGGGGGAGTTGGCCTGGGGGGGATCGCTGCTCGGGAACTAGATGGGCATCAGTCAGCAAGTGGTAAGCAATTGCATTATGCATCACTTGTTTTGTATATTCCAATCCTCTTATTATGATTATAATTTTATTATTGTTATTATTATCATTATTAGTTTCTTCCCTTCTGTTCTATTGAACTGTTCTTATCTCAACCCATGAGTTTTACTTGTTTTTTCCCAATTCTTTCCACTGTCCCATGTGGGCAGAACAGGGAAGGACAGTGAGTGAGTGGCTGCATGGTGCTTAGCTGCTGGCTGGGGTTAAACCACGACAAGGTGACACAGGCTTTTTCACCTGTGGGCTGTTGTTTAATGAGCAGTTGGGAAAGGATTAAGTTAACTTTATGAGTGTATTTGCATTTAATAGAGGATAGTAAAAGGAATGAAACCCCGACTGGAGTGCTGCATCAGCTCTGGAGTACTTGGTAAGTTGACCTGTTGGAGCAAGTCCAGAGGAGGCCCACAAAGATGATCAGAGGGATGGAAAACCTTTCCTATAAGGAAAGGCTGAGACAGTTGGGGTCATTCAGCCTGGAGAAGAGAAGGCTCCAGGAAGACTTTATTGTGGCCTTTCAATACTTAAAGGGTGCTTATAAGAAAGCCAAAGACAGACTTTTTAGCAGGGCCTGTTGCGATAGGACAAGGGGTGATAGATTTAAACTAAAAGAGAGGAGATTCAGACTAGATATAAGGAAAAAATTTTTTACAATGAGGGTGCTGAAACACTGGAACAGGTTGCCTAGAGAGGTGGTAGATGCCCCATCCCTGGAAACATTCAAGGTCAGGTTGGATGGAGCTGTGAGCGACCTGATTGAGTTGAAGATGTCCCTGCTCATGGCCAGAGGGCTGGACTAGATGATCTTTAAAGGTCCCTTCCAACCCAAACTATTCTATGATTCTGTGATCCTATGATTCTATAAACAGACTGCCCTAAAAATGAGGGGAGATCAGGATACTCCCATAAGGTCCATAGAGGAAGATGCTAAATCAGTCCCCAGAGCAATTCAGTTACTGTATACTAATGCAAGTAAACAGGACATGATGGAAAGCTAGATACACAATCAAGTCCACAACTGAACTGGCATAACACAATTACGTGGATAAAGCTTACTAGCAGAAGAATAATAACAAAACAAATTATTTGAGTTCTGGAAGGGAGACTTCAATGAATTCAGAGATTTGCATGGTAAAATAATCTGTGGATCTAATCCAAAGAAAATAAGAGTTAAAGATGGCATTCCTAAAACAATATCCCACCAAAACAAACCAACCATGGGGATAGGTACAAATCTGTAGAGGAAAAGGTTGTCAGATACAAATATGAGTAAGTTGGATTTGAGAGCCAGAAAGATCTCACAATGAGAAAAATGTCAAGCTCCCAAGCACAAAAAGAAGAACATTGAAAACACACACAAAAAAGAAAATAAACAATGTAACATGAGATTCAACTAACAGGAAACAAGGAACATGGAAGATAGATAGCAAGAAATTGTTTTGTAAGAATACTGATATTAACACGAAGATTAAGAAAAGTGTTGGTCTGATTTTCAGTGGAGAAGGAGCTGTCAAGAGACAGCTTTAGGAAACCTCTTTAACTTTTTTGCATGCATTCACTAAAAAGAGAAACTGTGCTCAAAGGGCTGTCAGTTCATAGATGCAAGTAAAGGACAAGACCTCATTTTTTTAATAGGGAAACATAGGCTATGGAGCTTTTATTCCAGTTCATTCAGTGACCATACCTGAGAACTAAGGGTTCAGGAGATGTGAAAAGGATAGGAAAGGGCTATCATGGTGCCTAACAGAAAAGAGGGAGAAGCCACAGAGCAACGCCTCAGAATTTCGTATACTCTGGTATCCACGTGGCATTTCACACTATGCTGTGTCCACTTTTCCAGCACAGCATTTCAGTAATAAATCCAGGCACAAATCCTGAGAACAGCAAGGAGAGTAATCAGAGATCTAGCAAGTGTGACCTAGCAGGAAAGAATGAAAGATTTTGGGTTGTTTACTTAAAGAAAAATGAGGAGGCATACAAAATAAAGTAGGGAAAAGGATCACAAAGAAAAGAGGAATACCCTGTTCTTGATGCCTTTGATGGTCAGGATGGAAGTGACAGACAAACTGAAGTCATGGCGATTCAGACAGACAATAAAGGAAACTTCCCAGCCATATGGAGAAGAGCAGTGATTCCACTGTACATCCCGCTTCTGCTGCATACACCCCTTGTTAGCAGAGGATGTGCAGTCCCCACATTGTACATCTTTTAACTGCTTAGTCAAGTATCTATCAGAATTTCCATCATTAGACTCGAACCTTACTTATGGCAGGGTGGTGGATTAAGCCGTCTCTTAAGATCCCTTCTTGCCCTCTAATTTTTCATCCATCTGAGAAAACAGTACTTTTATCCTCCTCCTTCGTGATAACAGCAGTCAGAGCAACCCTCTGACACCTAAGCCGATCTGCCAATGCTAACACCGAGATGTGTGGCCCACATGCTATTCTTTCTCTGGAACCAAACCATGATATTTGACTGCCCTGTGCTGAGCGGATGTAATGCTAATTCAAAGCCCTGTCCATGGCATGTGAATACCGGGAGGGAAATGGGAACAGAGAGCTCTATTTCTATCAGCAGAGGCAGCACTTGGTCCTGCACCCCAGCTATGGCAAAGGCTTTTACTGAATACCACTCAAATACCTGAAGGTGAGGGTGGGCATTTCAATTTCCATACCTAATTTTTACCTGCTAGAACTCCCTTCCTTTTCTTTCCAAAGCCCAGTATGACCCAAAGGCTGCAAGAAAAAGGGCTTGTGTGAAACAAAAGCGACAAAGGATAAGACAGCAATAGAGCTCTGAACACCACCTAATGCTGCTCAAACAAATCTGTTATTTTGGATATTTAAAGAAAAAAGCCTGTCTACTTGACAAACCAGAGTGGTTCCAAAGAAACGACTACAACCTGTCATATCAGGTCAGCCTGAAAAGAGTTTCCATACAGCCAATGATTCTATAAATTACATTTACAGTCACTTCATTTCCCAGCCTGAAGCAGTGCAGACCAGGGCAAAATGAACAGTGAAAAAATGTGCAGGTTTTACACAGTAGGACTGTAAAGAATAATATGGAGATGGGAATGAACTTGATCGAATTGCAATGAAAGATTAATTGTGTGACGTGTGGGTAATTGGTTAATGGGACTGGGTCAGCACCTGGTGTCTGATGGTTTGAAAAGAGGATGAGAATGCAGCTTCAGCTATTTGAAAAAGGTTTTGCAGGCCAAAATGTTCCGAGCACTGTAACTTGCAGAGTCTGAGAAATTAAATAAATCTAAATGTAAATTACAGAGTTGTCTGATAGGCAGAGATATTTTTTGCTTTGAGACTGATATTCATATTGTCAGTGTTTGAGGCACAGAGAGGCCAGAATGGGCACCCAGAAGGGAAAAATGTGGCCTGGGCAAATGAACCTGAATGAAATGTGATGCATTAACCTGGAAGTAATTAAAAAGAAAGGGCAGGGGGGTAGCCTTGTTAGTGACTACTCAGTGTATAGCAGAGAGCCATTATGATAATATGGGACTGTAAAAAATGAGGCCTTGTCTGCTCTGCAAGGACATTAAAGAATGAGTGACACTTTTCTCATGAAAAGAAGGATTGCCCCATTGTCCTTCACCAACATTTTCTCTGTCTCGTCAACAGCCTGCCTGGCTAATGCCCTTCGCTCCAGAGTTGGCTTCATTTCAGTTGTGCTATACTTGTTTGCTTTGGAAAGGTAATGTATAAACTCACAGCAACTCTAAGAAAATTCTAATATAAAAATTATTCCATTTGACATTTAATAGCTGACTTTCCAAGATTACTCAGGAAGATATTTTTTTTTAACTACAGTATGGTAAGTCCATGTCATATCTGTAGGAAATAAAAAAATTCCAAGTGATCCAAAACAATTTTTTTAAGCATTAAAGATCACACTCATCATGATGTTTGGTGCTTCCTGAGGAAAGGTTGTGGCCGAAGACTTCTATCTCAACATCTTGCAGAGATGGGATTTTAGATCTGGACTCCCACATTTGCCTACGGTAATAAGAAGTAACACCCTAGTTCTAGTGCTACAGGCAAGAACCTACCACTTCATTTGATCACACCGGTATTAAGGAAGAAGCAAGGTATGCAGGGATAAAACCAGAAAAAGTCATTTCCAAAATGGTTTACAAGTAGAAAAGGACATAAGCAGAAACTAGAAAAGATTTTACAAATAAAATAGAAGTGTGAAAAAGACAAAGGAAAATATAGGCTGATTATTCAAATTAGAGGAGAGCGATACCTAATGGTATAGAGATACCTGAAGAATTTAATCGCTTTTTTTGCATCAGTCTTCATAAAAATGAGTATGTGCAATCAGCTACTTAGAGCAATGGTTTTAAGGAGAAAGAAACATAGGCTAGGAGAGGGATAGAATAAAGAAATAACAAATAGTTTAGATGAATTCTTGTCAGTATTCCTCAAAGAAATGCCTCCTAAGGCACTGAAGATGTGAGTCAAAGCAGACTCTGAACTTTAAGTTCTGGAATCTTTGTGGTCTTTCTTCAAGAACTTGTGATACAAGGAAGGCCCAAGTGATCAACAGGAAGGTAAATATACCCCCTGTCTGGTGAAACAAAGAAAGCCTGAGGAACCAAGATTAATTAGTTTAATATTTATACAAGTTACTGCATAGCAACTTAAAAGCCCTAAAAGTAGCATTCCTGACCCTTGTTACCTCCTTAGACATATTCACGCAGCAGTCAGGCCTGAGGTGACACATGGCAGACTGGATGGTGGGGAAGAGGACAACAAACTAATGTGGCCTCTTTAGGTGCAGATGCCAACTACGAACCAGCTCCAGGCCACTTACAACAGCCTCCTGGACCACGAGCAGTGTGACAGACACTGGCTGGGATGGACAGCCAACATAAGGCTGTGAAGAATAAACTGTGCTAGACCCATCCCATTTCTCTGATGGGACCTGGTTGATCAGAAGGGGTTGCCAGATCTTTTGAGACACTCTCACTTTACAAGGGCTTCTGACATTAATCCAGATGACTTACTTTTTTCCAAACTCCATGTAATTTTATCTAAATGAAATTGACTTGGGGTAGCTACAGCTACAGCTACAGCTGTTCAAAAAGGCCTCATCCAGTGAGTACCTGTAAGTAATTAACTGATAAAATGGGGAGAACATTTTGTCCCAGATTCTGAGATCAGTCATGGATCCAGTTCTATGCCAGGTTTACTTTGAATTGGTCGGATTACAGAAGAGATTACATTTGGAAAACCCACAGATGGTACCTGGCCATAAGGCCTTGCAATCTTTTGGGGTAATAGGATTAAAGTCTTAAATTACTCTATAAATTGGAGGCATAGTATGAAATAAGCATGATGCAATTCAATAAACAAAAAAGGGTAATATTTAAAAGGACTGATATAAAAATAAAAATATGGAGAGCTTGATTAATCCAGTAGTGTACTGTCAAGCAATCCTAATTTGAGAAAACAAATTACCATTATGATTTGCCCTTTTTTTGCGTTTTGGGATGTATTCACAATAACCTTTATGCAACTGTACACAAACTAGTGTACACTCTGTGACCGCACCCCTCCCAGATCGCTATGTCCAGCTTCATGCAGCACACTTCAGCAGAGAGCTGGAAAGAAAGCAGAAGAGTCAGTGGGAAACAGACAGCTGAAACAACAGAGACGACACTTTTGGGAACATAAGGTCTATGCGGAATGGTTAAAGGACTCTCCATCCAAGAGAATAGATTTAGGAGAAATAACATATATGTATATATTTGTATATATATATTCACACAACACATACTTGTTATGTATGTATATACTTCATGCTTTCTTATACATACACACACACACACATACACAAAGGGAGAAATGCCAGTCATTGTCCAGATTCACTAAAAGGGAAGACAGGGTGCAATCCACTCAGTTCACAGCACAGAAAAAGTGTATTTGAGTATAACCAAATTATTAGATTATGATGGAAGTGGTGGAGTTCCCACCATGCCCCCCACAACCAAGAAGGTGAGGGAACAGCCTGCCTTTAGAGACAAGTCAAGAAAGAATATATGTTCCTGTGGTACCTTTTTAATAATAAAAACCTGAGAATGTGCTGCAGGACACTGACACAACCAAACACTTTGGCAATGCAGCACGCATGGAGTGCTGTAAATGTAAGAGATTTTAAAGACAGGTATGACTCTCCTGAGCAGGGAGGCAGCTAATCCTGAAACATACTGGTCTTCTGCTAAAAAAGAGGGGATAGAGGAAGCAGTCTGCAGTAGAGCAACAAGGGATGTATCCCATTGTTAAGATGACTTTTACTTCACTTGTAATCTTTTTTGTTTCAGATTTTGTATTTATTCCTTTGACATACGAAGCCTGGATAATTACACCTGTAATTTGTTTCATTAAAAAGACATCCTAGTTTCATGGGAAGATCCGAGTGTCATGGGATGAACCAGGGTGGAGATCATAAACTGGGATGCAATGTCTCTGTGGAAATGACAGATCAGCCTAAGGCAGTTTGCAGAGATCTGAGTACTGAAGAGCTTCAGAGGCTGGTGAATACACACTGCAGGGAGCCAGCACAGGATGCTTGTGCTGCAAGTTGTCACCTCTGGAGACAAAAAATATCAGACAATGAGTGGGCAACAGCTACACGGTCACCCCCCCAGGTGTGACACCCGTCATCAAGGATTTTCAAGGAAAAGATTAGACAATCAGTGCAAGGTAGTCTAGGTATGGTGGACCCTTCCTCAGAGCAGAAGGATGAAGACACTCCTGAATACACTCCCTGACCTGTATTTATCTCACTTAATCACCACGTGGCGCTCCACAGGATTGACGAAAACACCTCCAGGAGGTTGTACTGGTCCAATCCTTCCAACAGTCCCCCAGTTTCCCCTGTGGTCTTGCCTGGCTGATTTATTACATTTTGTGCCCTGAGAGGGTCCTTGTTAAATGCAGAAATGGCCAATTAACAATATACACATTTTTATACCAAAGTGCCATCCACTCAACCACACTAGGGAAGAGCTAACCTGTTTCCCAGCTGTTCTAAATTGGTCTTCAGGTTGTTTTTACCCTGAGGACAAAAATAATTGGTCTTGTGGCTAGATCTCCTCCTGGATATACACTCTACATTTTACAACCTCTGAGATCCGTAACTCTGCTTGAACGAATTGATGAGCTGGTACTGAGTCTCTCCAGACTGCGAATGCAAACAGGATCCCAATTCAATTCTCATTCTTGCAACCGGTATCTGCCTTTCACCTTGTAAAGACAAGTTAGATATGTTTCTCTTTTGCCTTTTTTTATTACACAGGGGAAAGCACAGAACTTGGCATGTATCACACAGTCTTCTAACATATATAGAAAAAGTGGAGGGTGCCTATACTAGAGTTTTCAGTCCTGCTCTGCACTATTATGGTGCATCTTCACAGATTATAGCAGCTCACATCTGCTATGGAGATCATCCAGCTCAAATGGTACATGGTAATGCCTAACTTCCATTTCCTCTGAGCAACACAACACATGCATTTCATTTTCCTCAAAGCAACCTGATTTGTTCCTCTTCTAGCCTGGCTGCAGAAAGTGTTCAAAAGAAGTTTTTGCACACACACCCCCTCCCCCCGCCCCATGTCCAGTTTTTACGCATTTTGGCTATTAACTTTCGTTTCAAAATCTGTGGTGTATGATGTCCTCAGAAGCATGAATTCATGTCAGCCAATCTTCCCATTTTGTCTGTCTCCATCAGTTTGATATGCTGCGAACAGACATCGTAAAGCTTAAGTCTTCCAATGCTGTCTCTGTTCTAGTGCTGCTACCAAAGCAGAGCTGCACAGATCACATTCCCCTTTAGCAGCTACTGTGCAAGAATACTCTTATTTCTGAATAGCACAGATGAATTTATTTTACCATATCTCCTTTATGCCAGTGACTTTCATCCTGCTTTTCCCTATTGACCACCATGTCACTGGTGAGGTCTGTTCAGCACAGCACAATATACCTCAAAGTGGAGCTGGTGTGTCTGCAGCGATAGCTTACATGCTGGAGGAGGATCCCACATTTCCTTTCACAGAAGAAACGATCTCACTGAAATTCTCTGAATGCTGCAGCCAGCCTAATCACAATCTAGGCTATTACCCTTTCTGTATTTTCTGAGTCTTGCTGGATGTCTCTCTGCTGCTGCTGGTAGTGCAGCCCACTGCTCCTTCCTGTTAGTCCTCACAGCACCCTCCAGCCTACCAGCACTGGTGCCTGCTGTGGGGTGTCAGCCACAGCCGGTGAAGGCGAGGGACAGGAAAAGAGTGACAGAGTGCTGTCGCCAGCTGCTCAGCCCACAGCAACTCCAGGAAAAAGCAGAGTAAAGCGACAGGAGAGAGAAGAGGAGATTGGGGTGAGAAACTATCTGTCAGTCCAGTGCAGACCAAGTTCCCACCACAGCCATGGCCAGGACTCCATGTCACAGTCCCTCTCTGCAGGGAGGGGAAGAGAGCTCTGTGACAGGAGCAGACACCTGCTGCACAAAGGTCTCACTTCCCGGGAGATGGTGAGGCCCTCAGACTCTAAACTCAACTCAGTAGAAAGAAATGTCATTGCCCCAGAGGTGTAGGCACTATTGGGTTTTTCTCAGCACCTCTTGTATCCGGACTTCTGTGCAGTCAGGACTGGAAAAGGCACTGGATCTGCCAGTGGACAGGAAAAGGCAGTCCAGTGTTAACTCAGGACACTCCACTAGATAGGGAGATTTTCGGGTCTGCTCCTTGTTCCATTTTATCTAGCCATGGTCTAACATAAGTGTAACACATAAACCTCTGGGCTGATTTTTAACACTTCAGCTAGGTGCCCTAGACACAAAACTAAAGAAGGGCTTCCCCATCTTCTGGTTTCAGTTTGGGTTTTTTTCTGTTGTTTTGGGGTTTTTTTGCTTTTGTTGGTTGGGGTTTTTTTGCCAGCTCTCCACAGGACTCTTGCATGCCAGGCAATACAGCTGTCCACATTCAAAGGAGTGTTTTTAAGTCTTCTTACCCAAAATGCTCCCATGGTCTTGAAGTCAGAGCATTCTCATCATTTATCACAGACTGTTCAAGCTGATTTAGGCTGAGTGAAGGTTAGAATGAGGTTTACCTGTTTCCTGGGTATCTCCTACTTGGTGATTTCTGAAGACATAAATTGTGCACTGCCTCTTCAGATGAAATTATCTGTAATATCAACCATGCCTAACAATTGGAAGTTCTTTTCAGGTGACCGTTTGCGATGCTTATCCACCTTCCCCTAAATTCATGAAGATAAACAAATGACAGCTGCATACTCAGATTACCAGAAAAGGTAATTCTGAGAATTTATGTCACAGAGGGTGGCATTTTATGACTCTGGTCTGTACGGAGCTACACAGTCCTGAATCATTGTTGGTGCTTTTTCAGTGCTTCAGCCCTAACTTAAGTACATGTTTACAGTCTCTATGTATGAAGACAAGCTGGAATAATGTCCTAAACATATTCCAAAGGCTGAAAAAAACACAGAAATACACAGAAACACAATCATAGTTTTATTTTTAAAGTAATTTTAAATGAAATTATTATTATTATTATTATTATTATTATTATTATTATTATTATTATTATTATTATTATTATTATATGAATACAACCACATTGTACTGCTTCAGTACTGTAGCTGTGCTAATACATTTGTAAACCAGGTTAGCTCCAGCACAATGTGAATGCCTCCTCCACCTCCTTCACTGACTGTGCTTATGTGGCCAGTGAAAAACAGCTGGCTTGTGGTGGAGCAGCTGGTCTGCATGACCATTGTTGGTCATTTTGTGATTCCTAATCCTGTTCTTAAATCCTTTATTTTTTGTGTGTGGACTAATCCCTAACGCAGAAGCCTGTTAGTAGCAGCACTTTACTCCCTCAAGTGTGACCCACCTCCAACCTGTGGCCTCTGCAGCCATGAGCCACCTCCCTTAAAAGAGCTGCTCAACACACATGCTGCAAGACAACTCATGGAAGAGTTTCTATCAATTAAGCTTTAACATCCTTTCAGACCACAGATGATACATTCATACCAATTCCCTGGAGCACCTCTGGTGTTTGGAAGCAGACAGGAGTCTTGTGAGTAAAACTGGACTTACCATTTTAAGCAGGTCAATGAAGTCTTGGGCAAACAGTGCCTAGGACCATCTCTCTGTAAACAAATGCATCTTTGTCATTCTTCTGAGTTCTGAACTAAGATGGATGTTACCCAATTTTCCAAAGTAATAATATACACAGCAGCTTGCCAGGACTCCTAATGTAATCCCAACCTTGCTCTCCAGATCTACATTTGCCAGGTTTCAGAGGGACAATTTGATGTACAACAGGTTTTTTAAAATCCCATTCAAAATTTTGTCAGCTGTTACAAAGCCAAACGTGGGGCATGTTTGAAGGCAGATTCTATTCAAAACCACTGTAGTTTGGAAAGTTCAGATAACAATTCAAATGAATTTTGCTCTACTTAAACTTCACTTTTCTTTGCAGAAATGCCCATCCTTCAAAGAGCGCTACAGGCACTACTGAACTCTACAATATATGTATTTCTTAAAAGAAGAAAAGATGTAAAGTAAGTGTTGACAACTGTGGAAAGAAAATGAGGAAAGCAACAACTACGACCTGTGCTGGGGAAGCAAAATCACTGTCTGAACTGAGAGTAACTCTGAGATTTCATCCTCCAAGAGAACCCAGAATACAATGCCATGCTCTGCACAGTGAAGCACACAGACTACTGATCTGAATTTGGCAGTAAAGACTAGGCTACAAATGATCTAATTTATCTCAATTCATATCAGCTTAGTGAATTTGGAAGAGGTTATATGAAAATAGGTAACAAGGGAGTCACAAAAGCATGGATTTTAAAGTCTAAGCAATAATGACTTTTCATAATGCCTGATCTTTTTAATTGATGTCCCTCTGGTAAACAGCAAGGAAATCACAAAGAGCAGAATGGGATATTTGCTTAGGAAAGGTAAGAAAATTAAAAAGCAGGCAAACAGGTTTTGTATGTCTTTAACAAAAGGAAAATAGCCCCCAATTTCACTGGCGAGATGAAACACAAAGAGAGATACCTGTGTGCATGTTTACAGCAGAACAGTAATCAGTCAATCATCAGACATAAGTGATTATATACTTTGATATGCAACCATTAAGCATAAAGCTAAAATTCCATAAAATGATTCTGCTGACATAATTTCCAAAAACAAAGCCCTTATGGCAACAAGAATAATTTGTGCAGGTAAAAAATCTCAAAAATAGAATAGGAATTTTCATGTAAAAGCATTTAAATCACAAGGGATGCAAGAAATAATAAAGACTGTAAATAATGAATAGTGTAAAGAAAGATAATTGCTATCTTTTTTCTTCTTTTCTCAGGATAAGACTAAAATGACATCCAGATACACTAAAAGACAGAAAATCCAAATTTGAATAAAGAAGAACAGATTGATTGAGAAGGCAAAACAAGAAAGTGTGACCAGCCTGTGGAACGGATTGTCATAGGATGCTCGTGAGATTAATAAACCAGCAAAATTAAAGGAAGCCTACACATAATCCTATTAATAAAATTGGCCTGCTATAATGTCAAGCAGCAAAACCAAACAAAAATGAAAAAGTGGAATTTAAAGTTTCAGGACTGACCTGTAAGGAGAAAACATATTAGGAACCGTATGATATTCTACCAGCAGTTGGTATCCCCCAAGCAAGTGGTACTAGCTGCTACATAATGCAGATTAACCTCCAAACACAGACACACAGGTGCCCAAAATTAATCAGTGCCAATACCCTCAGTATGACAATTCCTAAATTAGTATGCTGTGCCTACATTCCATTACAGTTTACAAGTTATTGTTCCTGATAGTTGCATAAAATGTAATTTTTCTTAAAGCCCTGTCAGCAGAAAGAGTGGGTTTTTTAAGTAACAAGGAAACCAAAGAAGGGTCTCGCAGCAAGAAGAGCATTGGCAGCAGATGGAGGGGGGGGTGATCCTTCCCCTCTGTCCAGCCCTGGTGAAACATATCTGGAGTGCTGGGTCCAGTGTGGGGCTCCCCAGTACAAGACTGACATAAACATGCTGGAGCAAGTCCAGCGAAGGGCCATGGAGGTAATTAAGGGACTGGAGCATCTGTCACATGAGGAGATGATGAGAGAACTGAGGATGATCAGCCTGGAGAAGAGAAGGCTCAGGGCAAAATTTTAAGCAAAATAAATCTCACACAAATTATTGATATAGACTGTTGAAATATTAATAAGTCTTTTTACAAACTAGTGTTGGTTAGGATACACAACTGCCATAAAAATCTTACCACACACAAAGACTTACAAACCACTGCCTGGGATACTGAAGTTATTATTATTTCAGTAGTCTATATCAATAATTTCTGTGAGATTTATTTTGCTTATAGTCTCCACTGGCTTTAGATTTCCTACTATATGCTGTAATTTTAAGGAAGCTACCCCATTTCATTAATTCTAATGGACACAAAAAGACTGCACAGGCTTCCATTAATGTCCTAGGATAAACAGAGTTTAGAAATTACAAACTGCACACAGAGAGGTACCTACTGAAACCCATGTGTTTGATTTATTCCCAAAGCAGAGCATCCCCAGGACCTCATTCATTAAATGGTTCCTCTCCTTCCGCCAACATTTCTACTGCAACCTCACTATTTCCACAGTACAAACCTCCGAGAGGTCCATAAAGATATTTCAAAGTTAGAATCCCATCCAGAACACAGAAGAAAAAAAAAGGTATGTGCTCAGTTGTAAATCAATTGAAGCTGTATGAAAAAGGGACTTGAATAAGAAAAGACACAGGCATACAGGACTAACTACCTTAAGCATAAACCAAAGATCAGAGGGTTTGGGTTTTTTTTTTCCTTGGGTGTTTTTTTCTATTTTTGTACACATGGTGAAATGCAGTGTGTGGCCTTGGACTGTCAGTCACTGCTTTTTATTATCTTTGGATTTATTGCTTGTTTTGCACTTAGACATTCCTCTCATTTTTCTGTCTGTTTGTAACATGGCTAAAGTCATATGAGGAAATTCTCATCTTGTCCTTTTTTCTGAACACTTTCTCTCTAAATAGCAACTCATATCCTGCCTTTCACCATTCATTACTGTTAGAGAGTAGATAACTGGCCTGTGTGAACTGAGTTACTGGTCTTGGTCCCATCCTAGCAAAGTGCAGACATGCTGTCACAAATGTCACTGGTTGGCACCTTATTTATAGAATCAATAGCATATTAATCAGTGTCACATGGAAAACTGCACCACAACATTGCCTTTAAAAAATGTCAGTAGTTTTTCAGTAATGTGGTGGCACCACATAAAGTGCTGTCAAAGAGCCATTTGATATTGCTTCAGTGGTTTTATGTTGTACTTCATATAATATACAAGGTACATCCCAGATCATTCCCCTACCCATGGATAAGAATAAGATTTTAATTACCTCCAAGCTAATCGGCTCTCTTATTCTGAGCTTTTCTGTAAATGAATGCTGATTTGTGGTATGCAAGCAAAAAGCAGTATTGTATGCTTTCAGAAAAAGAAAACTTCTTCACTCTCTTGACAAAGCTAAGCTGTGTCCACATTGATCCCACACTCATTTAACCATATCTTCCCATGACAAACCATCAACCAATATATACTGTAACTTAGAAACACATGCAACAATTTGCAGTACCTGGCCAGCCCCAGTGCACGCTGTGAGCAATGTGAGCCTCACAGGGATGCGTAAACCATGCTGGCTGAGTGGGTTGAAAGGCTGCCCACTCTGTTCCCCATCTGTAGCTGTTCCCTCAGAGCTCAGCACTGCACTCTCTCTCCCTCTTTGTAATGCCAAAGTGTGTCTGAGTGGCCATGCTGATGTGGTGGTCAGGGGACCACCAGCTGAGATTTAAAGTTCCCAGTCCAGATCGGTTTGTCTCTTTTCAGCTTGATGATTTTGTTGTGCCAGGTTACAGTGCAGCCCCAGTAAAAGTAAAGTTTGCAAAACTGTTGGGCTACTAAGCTATAGAACAAGTGTCTGGGGACAGAGATTTCTTCAACTGTCTTTATTATGGACTAAAACTGGTCACTGAACAAACCAGAGCATCATTGTGTTTGGGAGAGCTTCCCTTTGGACTGTTTCCATCTTTCTTCCATGTAGTCAGTGAGCAGGCCACTCTCTCAAAAGCTGAAACCCGAAATGGATCACTGGCCAGACATTCCCATTTTTCCACTCTGGTAGCATGACAAGTGCATCTGGCATCTGTGAACCCTTCTTCCTTCAGGGATATGTGACTACTGAACTGACTGAAACTTTTTCAGAATGGCTTTTTCAGAACAAAGCACTCCCCTTTTCAAAGGTGCACACATGCAGAGCAAAGCATTAAAAATAAAATAACCTTCTTTGGATATTCCCTTCCTCCCTCAAAGTAAATTTTCCTTGAAGCTTTGATATATTCCAGTCAGCCCAGTACATGCAATCTGCTTCCTTCAGTTTATGCACCCTTTCTTTGTCAGAGACTCTTATCCAGTAACAACTTATTCTTCATCTTCATTCCCAGTAAACCCTGCCATCTTTAAGGCTTCATTATGTCCTCCAAAACTAGGTCTAGCCTGGCAGACTAATATCTCCCACCCTAACTAAACCCCTTCTCAATAACTAATTTCTCCAGAGAGAAACCCTGTAGTGCAATGCTGTATCTTTTCCACCTCTTCAAACCTTTAATTCTGTCTAGGCAGGCAGACAGGATGATCTCTACCTGTAAACAGAGGTGTACAGGGTATTGATAAGCAATCAGATTGGTATCCTTTCATTCTCTGCCATGTGACATTAATATAAAATGCTGTTCAGGTACATTTTTTAAGTAAATGGGAACAGAGCTCCAATTTACTAACAGGGCTCCAGTTCCCACTAATTTAGCATCTGTGCTGTGTGAGAAGAAATCATAAGGAAGTATCCAGAAGAATGCAATTGCCTGTGTTCTCTGGAGAGCTAGATGACAATGAGTATGTGCATATAATCCCCTTTTACTTCATACCTCAGTGGGGAGTGCACTTATGTAAGATGTGGTTAGGCTTCAGTTAAATTCCTTCCATTCTTTAAAGGGGTTTCAAGCCAGTGCTGGTACCTTAAAAAAAATTGTCCACTGAGGAGAAGCACAAGATTATGATAACAGAGAGTAGGACATCTCAGCATGTGAATACTTACATCTAGTCTTTGTTCTAGTTCATGTTCCATTAACAACAAATGCAAAATGGACCTCTTCGGGAAATGAGAGTTCAAGTCCCTTCAAGGAAAGGAAGGAACTGAGACAGGTTTTTTTGCATTTTGAGAATGTTCTCTAACCACTGTTTTACCAAGGAAAAGGCTGTTGGTTACTTTCAGTTTTGTGAATATCAGCTGCTGGAATATCAATTACTGGCACAGCTCTAATTGTAATACAGAGATCGTGATGGGCCACAGTGCTGAGATCTGGATTTTATTTTGTCGAAGTTCCCTGTGCATAAGGAAGGTGATTTCTCTGTAGCAGGAATGCAAAGTTCAGTTTTAACTCAATAGTAATGGATGTATTCCTGAACAGGGCTGTGGAATTTGTCTTTATACATAATGATGACTTTTGTCTTGCAATGCTGATAGTAAATCTGCTGCTGATGGTACTTTGCAAATTTTAAGTGAATTCTATTTTCAAAAAAGAATCTGCTAAAACTAAATAAGGATATTTACCAATCTCACTGATAAATTTTCATTCAAAATCCTCATGTGAGTCACACTACATAAACAATGGCCTTTAGTTGGTAATATATTTATATATGGGAATTACATTTAGAAAGTGCGTATCTTTAAACATGATCAAACACAGAGCTTAGTCACATTAATACAAATGAAAACTTGATCGTATTACTGTTTGCAGTCACATAGTGCACTGCAGTGATAACAGACACGGTAGTGCACACACTATAGATTATGCAGGACAAAGAAGGATTTCACTTTGCAAGTCTGTTGCTGAATTCATTATGAAAAGCAGAGACTTTGGTTGGTAATGCCATTTTTTCAGTGAAAAGTCTCAAAAAATTGGGGAAACTGTTGAGAAGTGTACAGAGAAGATGAAGAAACATATCTCTTTCCTATATTTATCTGGAGTCTTTGAGTTAAAGGAAAAAAAGAAGAAGAAGCCTATTTTTTCCTTTAAAAAGTCCTCTGCAGTGGATCATAAGTTGTTATTTCCATAGACCCTGCATGGGCATCATTTCAATAACAACTGTAGCAAAGCCACAGACAGCAGAAAAAGTGCTCAGAACTAATTGCTGATAAACATTTTCAGTAACAGATTATTTTTTCCCTTTCAACATTTAAGGGTCTTAAGCTTTGGTTATTATTTACTTGATGAACACTTTATGTTCTTCTTCAAAAAATGAAAGCATTTCCACAGACAGCTGTAAGAAAAGCTAAAATGGTTTTGGATATTTACCAACATATATACATATTTATCAATACATTTATCTTGTAGTCTTTAAAAACTGGTCTTTCTCCAAAAATGTGTTGTAGTCTGTTCTCCTAGTTTAGATTTCCAAAAAGTAACAGGTTTAGAAGCTAAAGTCCATTTTCAAAAGGGGGAGACATTTTTGAATCAGAAGTCTCCTTGCATGTTGATGTTGTTTTGCTCTTAAATTATTCTGAGAACAGGATTTATAAATGAAAATCAATGAGATTGTTATAAGGATTTTTTTTTCCTATGACCCGCAGGAGCAAACTGAAAAGCTTGAAAAGAAATGTAAATACTAAGCTATTCTGCTTGCTTGTAAGAAACTACCGATTTTATCAGTTGGCATGCTTAGGTCAAGACTTCTCAACTCTGTAGGCAGAGCTGAATTTTGCCACCTTGGGGATCTTAAAAAAATACTTTAAAAAGTGTTTCTGTGAAAGGCCACTACCTAAGATGATACAGTCTATACCCTCCCTTTCTTCTTCCCAGGAGTGCACACAAAAGTTCGAGCTAACAGACTCACATAAAAGTAGACGTATAAAAAGATGTCCAAGGAGCAAAACACAGCAGTGGGCCCCTCATCATCCCACTCTTGGCTCATGCCATGGTTCTGCCTTACACTTCTTCAGCTAGATCTCACCAAAACAATCCTGTGATGGAAAGGGCTAGAGGCCCCATCAGTAGTACTTAACTTCAGGATTAGCACTAGCTCCTTAGATACTGAGAGAGAGAGCAAGCGAGTGAGGGCCATTCTCCGCATGTCTCAACTTGTTTTGCCACACTGCCTTAGTTGCACCTCATAACTTGGGGCTGGCAGGAGGCAACAGAGGAGGTGAGCACAGGACCGGGCTTGGTAGGAGAAAGCTCATGTGGTCCCATCCTAAGGAGAGCAGGCTGATGGGAGAGGGACGTGATGACTCCCAGGTCCATTGGGGTCATCCACATGATCTCCCTGCACTGCTGGATGGAACAACCACTTACATAGCTATAGCCTGGCCTGATAACTCTAGAGGCAATGCAGACCTGGACATCAAGTGCAGAGCTCTTAGGTTTAGGTAGGAGCCTGTGCACCCCACCTGTCATGCTAAACAGGTGAACAGCAACTTGAAAACTGAAGCTCTGTCCTCAAGCAGAAAATTAAACATTGTTCCCTGAAAAATACCTAAATTCCTGTGTTTAATAATGCACATTAAAATCTGCTCACATGCTGGAATGCAGCCAGCTTTGCCAGCTACTGACAGGAAAAAAAATAATCTCCTTTTAATTTGTATGTCCAGATTCAGTCAAATTTGCTGCCTTCAGTCAAGCAGTGCTTTATACAGGTAAAATATGATGGAGTATCACGAACTTTACCTAATAACAGCAAATAAAAGTCCTTGGATAACAATCTCCATTTTTACTTCTAGATCATCTTTTATCTTAGGGTCACATAAATCAGGGGATACTAATACCTGAAAAATGAAAGTTTACAGGTAAACTTGTATGTAATTTCCCACTCTACTCTCTAAAGCAGGTAAACTGGCCACTTCATAGCAGTCATTTTTACCTGTCAAGGCAGATACCAGGATGGAACAGTGTTCAACATTTTAAAAAAAAAAAATTCCAAATGCTCTAGGTATTAAAGTAAATTAAAACTTCTGCTTAAAAATGGAATTGGCTAAGAAAAAAACATTCAGAATATACAACTTGATGGATTTCCATATTGATGAGAACATGCTATGAGCTATGCTGCTCAGCATTTGTCAATAAATGAGAATTTATGACTACCCCTGCCTTTTTTTGAGGACTGGACTTGGATGTTTAACCAACAGAGGAATCTTCCCTGATTTTACTTACAGAAAGGCTGCATTTTTGAGGGCCATGTATCTTAGAACAGTACTTGGATCTGTCTGGAAGAAATGTCTAACAAAAGAGACAATATCTCAAGAATTATATACATTACAAGGCTGATTTTGAGTCTACTGGTTGGAAAAGAAATTTGAAATTTACCCTTTGCAGTCAGGATGCTTGGTGTGACCTTGAGGATATATGGTGGTGTTTGGTACCAGTCACCAAGAGATTTGGTTCTGCCCCAGGTTTTGGCAGAAGTAGCCTTGTTCTCAGCTTATGACATACATACTGGACTGTGAATAGCATTAGTGTATTCACCTGTAACGAAATACTCATATGATATGGAGCTATCAGGCAAAAGGTGGAAATGATACCCAACTAAATCTTTATAAATGCAGACTTTGTCTCTGGTTACATCATTTTCATGTTCAGAAGAGCATGGCATTTTTCCTAGAGAATATAAGAGCAAAATCAAGTTGTCCCTTACAAACTGAGCTAAATTCCCTTTTTAGATGTATGAATTTTAGCATCCTGCAGTCCTTGTAACTTTTTGCTGAGGCATTGAAGGGAATTCCATACATGTAACAGCTTGGTAGAAAAAAAAAATCAGGTAGTATTCTTTCTTAACACTTTCAGGGACTGGTAAGGAAAGACTGAAGAATAGAAGTCCTCAAGGAAATCCTTGTAACTGAACAGTATAGCTAAACATAAAATCCTACAAATCCCGGAAAGATATCAGAATACACCATTGAAACAAATACCTTACTGACCAAAAAAAAAAAATCCACCTACTCACTAGGGTTACAAGAATAGCTGGGATCATTTTAAAGCAGGACATTAAAGGCCTACAAAAACCTGGGTGATTTAAAATTAGTATCTGTAAACAACTCATTTACATGGAAAGAAGAAACAGGTTTTAGTAATCCTGAGACAGCTGGAGGTATTTCTTAAAGCTAGACTGAAGATTACAATTTTTTTGATTAATCATTATTATTTGCTGTGCTTTATCAGATATAAGACTGAATTGCTTGTTTAATTCCAAATATAAATACTAAGGTACTTTACAGACAAATGCAAGATGACAGGAACCCTCCTCTAAAGAACTTGCAACTGTTTTTTTTATATATATAGTTAGAAACAC
The DNA here is from genome assembly GCA_026212715.1 of Elanus axillaris. Taxonomy (NCBI): domain Eukaryota; kingdom Metazoa; phylum Chordata; class Aves; order Accipitriformes; family Accipitridae; genus Elanus; species Elanus axillaris. Next base: position 24,099,475 of record JANZLQ010000008.1, read on the forward strand.
GAAAGCCTGGGAAAGCGTACCACTGCATTTAAGTTATTCACGGGGTGGGGGAGAAAAATATGTTGCTTCTGTTAAGCCCAAAAGAGCCGTCAGCTGTTAAGACTCTGAGATATGTATTTGCTATGAAGGTGCAGCAGATAGAGAAAGAAATCCAGACAAGGGACAATCTAAATAGCTAGAACAAATGAAACAACTGAAATAAACATCCCCTAGAGGACTCAACACTTTCCACAGATACTCCAGACACACTGACACTTGTGATTATAATGAATTTCATAACAGTGCTGACTTTGCCTACTAGAGTTTGCAAAAACAAAATAGACTAACAACAGACTCTTACACTTTTTGCCTCAGAACAAGGGCTGGTAAAATGGAAGTACTTGACCAAATCCTCTATTCTCTGGTCTTGTGTGCTCTCAAGGCAAAGAAGGACAATGGAAAGCAGAAGCGCTTCCTACCTTCACTCCAATTTAAAGCTTTTCAGCAGAGATTGCAAGAAATGTTAGGCCTATTCCTACCAAAATGACCTTATTGTTGCTTTAGAAAATGTTTTGTTAACTCTGCAGATTTAATTTTTAGCCTGGAGTCCTTAGATTACAGGATGTTTAGGATCAAAATGTGGGCAAGTGTATGTATGCATGCACATCTTTCTGTCATTCCCCTTACAATTTTTGAATGTAGAGATGTATTTTAGCAAAATCTTACAAAATTAAGTGACTAAGTAAAGAAGAATCTCCATCAGTCTCCTCTCCTCCAAGGGAAAAGCTCCAGATATTACTCAAAAATAACAAATTTCTGCAGTGAAAGAAATCATGTTAGAAATGTTTCAACTAGCAAAAAGCTTCAGCTGAATTAGATTATATAATTCAATGAGAAGACCAAATTTCTTGGATACAATGCTTCCTTATCTCTGCTGATGATAAAGCTACTTCTGTCCTTGCTTGCTTTGAAATACAGTGGTCTTCAAGAGTTCTTCACATCAGCCCCTAGCCTGCCTCATTTTCAGAGGTTAAGGCAGATTCCTGAGAATTGAACACCTCCCTGATAAATTCTAGGGATACAAAAGAAAAAGAGTGCAAGGTTTTATGTTAATTAATAGGAAATCACTAGTTGCATTCCATGAGGCACTGCTTACTGACGGTAATTATTATAGACACTGATATTCAATGGACAGTTTAAACTGTAAGTATTACTTACCACTTTTCAAATATGACAGTGAAAAGTCAATATGACTTGTGAACTCGGGGGATGGCCTATGGACTTATTCTTACAAGGTGCTGACCTCTAGCTAGAAGGCACATGAAGTCCACATAGTTGAACTCATCCCTGCAGAAGCTATAAGCCTGTTTGGTTTGTAACTAGAAGACTGTATGGGTACACACAAACATGCACACTTATATGTTCATCACTGTGGATTGTTGGAAAAGATTTTGGTTAATAAATTATAATTATTTCTTCAAAGTAATGCACCTAAATCAAAGGTAACTTTTCAAAAATAGACATAGTACAGTGAAAACAATGCAAAAATAATAGCTTTCCCCAGCTGCCAACCTCTCCCAGCATCACACAGATATGATGAAAAAGCCTCTGATAAAACAGGCTAAGACTAATTTACATATCCTCTGCCCTGATGTGAAATCCCTTTTGGCTGATAAAGACTTTTTTTCCCTCTAATGCTTTTTAAACTAAAAATGAAGAGTTCATTCATGAAGCCTAATGAAGACCTTCCCCTTGAAATATCTGTCTTTTCCAGTTTTCCCAGAGTTACCACAGGTATATTCATTTTCATTTGTGTTGAGGCAATGCCAAAGGAACCTACACATGAAACAGAAGCTAGTATGAGGGCAGAGGATAATGTGAAGTGTCTAACTACCAAGTGCCCTGGTTCACTTCTGTTACTCCTGCAGTGTGGGTGCAGAGCTGCAAACAGCCAGCTGAACTCACAGTGGCTAAGTCGGAATCACTGAACAGCTCCTTCCCTAAACTTCTCTCATCAAGGGAGAAAGAGGATCCCACCCAACAAAGGTGGTGGCTGATGGCCTGAGAAAGGGGATGGCTCAAGAGGGACAAAAGCACCTTAACTGTACATCTTGAGGTCATCTTCACAAACAATGACTGTTGACTGAAGGACAGCTAGGTATAGCCTTAGCATACTCAAGAGCTTTAAGCACTTGAGCTTAAACATTAATTACTTGACCCTTATCAGCTGAAATTTACCTCCATGCAACAAAGTTACCTCAATACATAGCAATACTTTACCCAGACTACTCATATAAATTCTGTATTATATCTCCCACCTAAACACTTCATAAAAATAAGTTTCCTATGGCAAAAAGGAAACTAATCCATGGCTTCCTAGCAAAACAAGGCTCTCCCGTAAAAGAAATGAAACAGGACATTAGCCAGTGCTGCCAGACAGGCTTTCACAAGAAATCAGTTAAAAGGCTGGCAGCTGCTGACACCAAAATAGGAACAGGGCACTTCCACCTCAGCCATGCTTACCTCTGTAATCTGCACTTCAAGAGACCCTTTTATCTGAACACCTCAAAGCAACTGACAAACATTAAATTTGTCAATCAAAAGCTTCCAACATATTCTCTTCCTGGTACCTGAAAGGAAACTGAGGAACAGTATGGTTAATCAAAGTTTTCACAGAAATAAAAAAACAAGACATAGGAAAAAACCCAAATGCTACAGAGATGGAAACGTAATCTTAAGTAACTGACTTCCAGTCCTGTACTTTAATCATCAGCCAAAAAGTTCCTTTGTAAATGAGATATATTTGCCTTCCTAATGAGCTGACAAAGTGCAGCAATTCTGATTATCACAGCACAACAATTACTTTTGAGTTGTGTTAGCATTTCTGCATAGCTGCTAAGACTAAAAGATACATAGGAAGCCAAGCTAACACTATAACAACCTTTCTTGCATCCTGCTATCACACATTAGAGACTAAGCAAGTTATTGAGCTAATGGGGCCTATGGAGATTAACATCGGTTTCTCCTTCTATTTGCCTTTAAACTCCAAAATTCCAACTGTGAGAGACATATATATCTGTAAAGGAACAATAGAGCAGGGTGACACTGTCCAAAGTTTCCCTACCCACTTTTGTCAGGGAACCTTCATAGAAAATACCTTCATGAGGATTTTGCAGTCCTGGACCAGTTTGGCCAGAATAAGAAAACTAGCAGGGAGAAGCACCAGTGCTTCTGCACTGTGAGCAAAACTTCTCTGTAACAAGCTGCTGCTGGGAAAAAATGGTTAGTTAGCATGTTTCTGTGAACTGAGTGCTTGTATATTCTTGAAGAAAGCAAAGCATCTCTGACAGGCTCCCACACAGGCTTTTTTTCCTGGATACAATCCCCTATCATTAGGTTGAGCTCCAAAAAGCTGAAATATTTAATTACTTAGGAAAAAATTAAGCAACTTGTCACCGTATACTGCCATGATCAGACAGTAGACAAAGATTCGTATGAAGATTTAAGGTCACTGATGTCCTCTGTGTTTGCTTTACTCCTTTCAGAAAACTATTTTAAACCACAGACATTGCAGGGTTTTTGAAAAAATCTTAAAGAGTCTGAAAAGAAGTGACTGCTGTGAAGTTGCATCACTGAGATAGTGTAATCCTCTATTACATTCTATCATTTTTAGATTAATTTAATCTCTTTTGAATCCTGAAATACTTCAGAAAGTATCTTCTTGAGGAAATGCACAGAAATCATCTTTGTTATAAGGACATGATAAATTCTTGATGGTAACATTGTCTCTCTGACTCCAAGGAAGTGTACTCAGGATCTGCCCCATTCCAGAAAAGATTATGGCAAATATATACTTTAGAGAGGAATATATGGGTATAGATTGGCCTGTGAATATCTAACTTACTTACCAGCTATGTGAAAACTGAGACTGGAATCAACATCTCTGTAAAGAGTTTTGATCTGTGCCTTTGAGTCACTAGCTTTGACACACACAGGGATGGGTAAGGGAGAAAATATGGGGCTGGCAGAATGTGAATGGGTGTACAGCTGTATAACCGATAATGTGCTCTGTGATGAAAAGCACTACAAGCCCTTTTGCCTCTCCACCTTCAGTAAAATCAGGCCTGACGTAAAAAAAAAAGAGAGATTTGTAGACACAGTCCTGATACAGCTTTTCAAACCTGGCCCTTTATCTCCTTCCTTGCAGACCCACCCAGATTTTCAGCAAAGCCCTTCAAACACAGAGCACTTGAAGGGAGTTTTCCTACCCAGCTCCTTGCTCACCTCCCCTTCTCAGTGTCTCTCCTTGTAGGGAGGTGGGGAGGGTCTGGGCACTCACTCCTCTCCTATGTTGGAGGCCATGTCAGGGAGATGTAATACTTTCATGCCACATTCCCCAGCTGCCGGGAGTCTAAAGGGCAGTCTGGCTCTCAGTCACTGGCTTGCCAGAAAAGAACAACTCATACTTACTGTCTGAGAGAGGAAGGAACTCTGTTTAGCCCCGGTCTCAAGTTTGATGATCTCAGGCTTTAAAAAAGTGAGACTAGTCTGGAAGCTTTCCAAGCAAACACTGCCTCAGGATTATTGCACCTCACTTGACATCTGCTATTCCCTACATCTTCACATGCACAGAAGTCCTGGTGTGGGACAAAATAGCCCCTCTCTGTCTTAAAATGTCTGGTACAGTCCAAGAGAGAGAAAAATTACCTAACAATGTATTGTAGATTTCAACTATTCAGAAACTGTATATATACTGTATCTCTCAGTACTTCAAAGGGAAGCAATTCCAGTAATAGCAGAGGGTCATTTTACCAATAATCCTAGTAATATAAGAAAGCCCTATTTTATCTTGGTCAGTAGAGCCATGTTTGTGATAACTGAATGATGGCATAAAGGGACACTGGAGGTTTGGCTGTATCCAAATGTGAATGACATGTTTAATCTAAATGGTATCAAAATGCATTAAGAAAGATTTCAGGAGGGAACACAGAGAGCGGCAGTGTTAAAAAGTCAGGTGAAAATCTGAACTGGACCTTTTTTTTCCCTTCATCCCAAAATTTGGAGATGACCTGCCTGTCAGTACACAGTCTGCATTTGGCCACCACTGTCCAGGCAAGAACAACTCTAATGCCTGCTGATCGAATCAGCTCTGTTAACTCTTGCCCATCTTTGCCCTTATTAGGCTAATGAGATGATTTCAGACTGATGATAGGCATATGAAAAAGAGCCTTCCTTGGTCAAAGCCAGTGTTTGTACAAGCAACAGTAAAAAGTCAGACTGGCAGTCTCACAAAGAGAATATTTTCAGTTCATTTTTCAGGGAGTATGTTGAAGTCAGTGCAATATTCTCTGTTTCTGTCACTGCTGTATGGATGCAGGCAGTTGCATAATACTATTTTCTTCCAAGAAAAGAGGACTGAAAAGGAAGTGTTCTGAACAAGTATTTATCAGAAAAGAACAAATGTGCCTCTATACAGGGTGTGAAATGTTAAACTTTAATAGTGGGCGAGCTGTCTGAGCAGATGTAAATGAAAGTATGTGTACAAAACACAGGTGTGCTAAATCAATGAGCCAAGCATTAGACTGATGTAGGCCCAGACCAACTGTCTTTAGGTTTCTCTTAATTTTGAGCAACCAAGATGAGAAACTTACTTTCTGTGTATGTGTGGCATAGGTATACATTTAGTGTTGTAGATAGAAGAAAATATTGATACTTCATAAGAAAAATAGCTCTTTAATATTTTCAGTGAGTTAATTAATTTTTGCTTTCATTATCACAGTTGTCTCAGGGATTTTTTTTGCCTTTTTTTTGGTCTTTCATATGAGCCCTTTTATTATATTACCACATTTTGTAATGTATTGTATTTTGAACAAAAAATGGCCTACAAAATGGCATTTGAGACACCAGAAGAGCAGAGTAGGATAAACTGACCTATTTAAAAAGCAACCATTTTACTTCACAGAACAGCTACAATTGATATTGTGGCAGCACTCTCATGTTGAAAAATGCTCTACTCTCCCAGGTACTGTACACAATGAAAATACAGCACTGCTTCTGTCCCAAAGATCTTATGAGAAAGCTTAAACAACACATTAGAAACACATATTTTATATTAAAGCATTTCAGAAATCAAATGGCAAAATTTTCATGTTATTTTCTATAGCAAAAATCCAATTTGCTTTCTAATTCAACAGTTAAGCTTCCAAAGCCAACAGCATTATGTGACTGTACAAGTGCATGAGATTAGAATTTCAAGAAATTCAGACTTTGAAAGTTCTTGAACATTGCTTGGTTTATACCAAGCCAAGTAACTTAACACAATACCATGAAAAAGTAAAAAACAAGCCTTCTGTAATATCCGATATGCTTTTCCATCAAGCACGTCAAAGTCTGTTTTAATATACTTGAGCCAGATTAATACCCAGATGAATCCAGCTTTCCATTAGCAGGCACGAAATGCAAAAGACACCAGGTTTGCAGAATTACTTTATGGAAAATGACATAAAACAGAAATTAACTTTAAGAAAAAGCATCATTTTGACAAAAGTGCGTTACAATTAGCATTAACTGTATTGATTGGTCTATAACATGGCACCATTTACCAATGCAATCTAAAAACATCTGCTATGCTCTAACTGCTTATTTAGGTGGAAGTTTATGAGTTTTCTATGCTAAGTATCTCTTTTTAAATCACTTTTTCTTGCAAGTTATTGAATGAAAGAAGAATACCTCTATCTTATAATTAGTGCCATGACCAGAAAACATCAACAAGATGGCGATAATAAGGCTTTAAAGGAAAGTATGTTGCAATAAAAGGAGAAGGAAGTACTATTAAAATTGCTAATTGTAACCAAATAATGTAACTATTTTAAGAAATTTCAAAAATGTCTCAGAAGTTAAGTGGCTTATATGAGCTGTTATATCCAGGCCACACTAGAAAATTTCATACCATATACACTGCTCTGTATCACTGAGCTTCATGAGCTGCAGGTCTGTAGTTGGAGGTAGATCCATTTTTTCTATTTGATGGTCTCTGCTTGAAAAGAATATCAGAAGTAAAAAAATATCATTATCTAAACAGAAGATAGCTTTTTTTTCTTCTGAAGAGAATGAACTACAGATAATAGGTGTGAGGAAATGATGGAGACTGCATTTTGCACAGCTGTATCTGTCAAGACATATTTTCAGTGTAATCACTTGATTTCAGTTCTTGTAAAAGCATAAATTGAGCAATCACCCCCAAAGAAATCAGAGACTCCATCATAAAAATCAAATTGAATACAACATCCTTACATTCCTCTAATTTCTCTTCTTGCCTCTTGCTCTGGAGCAAGCCATTTTTATTTCTTGTCATTAAAGAGGAAATTTGCTACAACTGAGTGGACAGATCATGGGCAAGAAAAAAGGGCCAGCTAAATGAGCACAGAACTTTGCACAAAGTCAAAATGGGAAAGAAATGGACAAGATAATTCTTTATTCCATGTGGAAACGAATTAATTGCATTTTAAAGCATTTGATTTACAATCAGTTTCTAAAGCAACAGTGGTTAGTGTCCAGCTCTACGCAAGGTAATGGACAGTGACTGCCTGAAGGACCCTTAGGTAAAAATAATGAAGAAACACATTTATATCCAGAAATATCATAAAGAAATATTGATGACAACAGTTCTAAATGTCCCCTTTCCCCAATATTTTTACATATATTATCCAGGAAAAAACGGCTACTTCATAAAGGACTGTGACCACCTAAATGTGAGCAATCAGAGATGAATAACAAATAAGAAAATTAATCTACTTCTGAGTAATTATGCTTACAAGTGAAAAGTGTCAAACTGCTCCCAATGTAATTTTATACAACTGAAACAAATATATGAAATCAGAGATGCTATTTTGAAATATGGATGTCAAATCTAGTTTACATCTGAGTATAACTGGGCAAGTTTACCAAACACTAAGTACAGTTTGAATAACAGGATGATACTGTGGATATTAGGATAGCTGGATTAATATTTGTATTTCATATAATTTGGATGACATTTTGTAAAATGAATTTCTTTACAACTTGCATTTCTGATGACAGTACTTTAACAAAATGACTACTTTTCCATTTTTTCTATATTTTTATTTTAAATTTAATTTTTAATTGCTGTGCCTTTGGAATTCCCTTAATTCTGATTCAACATCCAATAATGTGATCTATATATTTTAAATATATATATAATCTCACCAGAGTAATGCTTGTATCTTTCCAATGTATCCAAACAGATGCAGAAAACCAATCTTTCTCTTCCTGTAAGTGAGAAGAAGAAAAACCTTGCATCTGTATTTAAATGGGTATGGTTGTGTCTGCAGCCCTTCATATAGCATTTTGCATTCAGACTTGAGGGACGAAGCAATGGTCACTTCATCAAAACTTGTGCTCATTTTTACACTTTAGAGTATGAACTGCTGCCAAACAAATATCCCATTCTCATACCCAAAATGCATGAGCAATACCTACTGGACAGTAACCTCAGCGCTCAGAGAATACATGTTATATAAGGGGACATTACAGAAAGCTGCACACACCAGTCCACCAAACTGGAATCAGATTGTGTACTCAGACTGTGCATCACTGGAGAGCAAGAATGCATCAAGAGCAATGTTACTCCCGTATTTATGGTAAATTGTGTTGCTAAGCAAGTGCGTGTTGGCATTACCCATTGCTGTTGAAGCTTTAATGAGGGCTACAGAAGTTGGGAGCTGTCTTGTGATGCACATATGGTCTAACAGGGAGATGTCTATCAGGGGAGGACTCAATTTCTTCTTCAGTCACTAAGACTGAACTTTGGTGGACATCGGAGACTAAGAAATTTGGAAATACTCCACACTTGCAAAGCCTCTTAATCTGAGATTGGGCATTTAAAAAGAACGTACAACACTGAAAGATGCCACCAAGACATGCTGCTGATCTTTTTCTTAATGTAAAGAGAAGTCAAAATGAGCATCCATCTACTTCTAAAGCCCACACACGACAGGTACTCTCTTTTATGATGACATGCTGAATGTGAAATTAAATTTTTGTTTTCTGGGTCTCTGTGGTTTGGAACCTGAAGGTGAATATGCAAAGCATCACAACAGCAATCATCTCAGAGAAAGAGCTTGAATGATTGATTATTTTTTTTTTTATAATCTCAGAAACAGGGCAGCTTGGAAGCATGAAAATAAACGAGTCAGGGAGAGGGGGGCAAATACCCAGAGAAAGATAAGAGGGCAAAAAGAACAGATCGGTGCAACTGAACATGTACAGAGAAGAGGTCTTGGTGTCCTCTGAATGCACACGCAAAGAGGAGTCCTGGTAATAACAGTCTGTAATGAGGGATCAGTTGAAAGAGCAGAACTGAATTTGTTCAACAATCCTTTATGAGGCAAGACTGGAAGGAAGGAACTGAAAATAAAAGTTCCAACACAATTTTGTAGAAGTCTGAATTCAATCTCTACTTTGTTTGCCTGTGGAAGAAATTTTACTTCCATTATTCTTAGTTCCAGAGGATCGAATCTTACTTAACCCAATCTTTATCTAGGTGAAACCATAAAAGACTTCAAAGAGCAATTAGCTTCAGTAAAAACTGAGCAAGGGAATAACGATGTGGTCTTATGTTTGTTTACATCCTAGTTACTAGTGTCTAACTGACAGAAGGAAGGCGATGGAACAGAATGGCCATGCATTAGCAGAGGGGTGTGGGTATGCTTTCATGGTATCTATTTGCCCCATATCTGGCACAGAGAAGTATCAGTAGCTTGTCACATTTGTGAGCACTGAATTAACCCAAAAGTTAGAGAGGAAAGGAAAAGAACAATGGGTGAGAAGTTCTAGGATAATTAAGCAATAAAAAGTTTAATACAATGGAAAGATGGTTTCGCTGAGCAATGCATACACAAAACTGACTAGTGCTGACAGGACAGGGCACCATCTGATATTTCAGATCAAGCAGACTAAGGATGAGAATGTTTGATCTCCAAATGAATGCTGAACCTGCTGAGACCACAATTAATAATAATTTCACTAAGGCCAGGTAGAATCCTACAATAGATGCCCTTTTATACTTGAAAAATAAATGGACAGACAGCATTTACAAAGACAGCAAAGAAATAATTGGCATGTCCTCCCATTTCTTCTTCCTGCTGAAAGATCCTTCACTATTACTGAACTCTTTTTCCATATAATATTGTACCTCTCTGTACTTACCCCTGCAGGTCAGACATCAAGCATCAACTATCCATTTTTGAAGCAAATTTTCCAGAGTTAAGAATTAAATCTAAATACTAAGTTATCTGGATAAAACTTCATATCATTTTACCAATGCCCATCTTCTAAAAAACTATTCTGTTATGTAGAAAAGAAACCTGAATACAAAACAGGAAAACTAATGTCACACCCCACTGAGAACCTTACGAATACTGTTATACATTTTCTGTCTCTGTTTTAGAAACCTTTTTTCAAAAAAAGAAAAGGTTTATATGTTTTTTCCATGATGCATTTCTATCCTCGCCTCACTCATTCTCCTGATACCACGCTGAAGCTAAGGTAGACTAACATTTGCAATAGTTTATTTCCACAAAGACTAGATATATAATTTGTTTGCTGACAGAATGACTTGGAAACCCTTAGGAAGACTCCATTTGCCAGGAGGGTCTGTGGCACTACTGGTAGGGCACCTTCCCATTTCAGAATGGGTTTTTCTAAAGCACTTGAATGGATAATAAATTTCTTAGTTGCTCACGTCCCAGTGACTTGGAATTGTATCCCTACCAAAATTACATTATGAGACTGAAACAACAACACAGCTTTTTGGATTGTGGAGGTACAACACAGCAGAAGACAATGCTAACAGAAAATACCAGGTGGGCAATATGTTTATCAGTTGAGTATCTGGGTTTCTTTCTTACCCTTCAAATCCTTTGAAAGATTTCCGTCTTTAAAATAGATGTCCTGTTATATTGATCAGTAGAAAAAATGTAAGCAAGGAGAAGTCTAAGGTTCTACTAATAATTGGAAAAATGGAGAAAAAAACTCCTTCAAGTATCTTTTTTCCCCTAGAATCTTTATAATGTAATATCAGTTTATAAAGTGGTGAAAGCAGGTAGAAACCCCCAAAAGTTAAAAAGTATTATGACATTTTTAATGACTCTATTAAAAAAAAAATCAGTTTTGAAATAAAACATCTGAACATAATAAAAAAATATTCACTGTGATAGCTTCATATGGAAAAAACACCAAAAAAAGACACATTAGCACCATATGAAATGTGAATTGAATGTAACCTGCTGGGCCACTAATCCATGTGAGGTTGCTGGCAATTACATCATATAGCTCCCTCTGTCAAATGATTGCATCATCTCTGTTGGAGTCTTATGAAATACGACATCATCCTCAGAAAATATATCATGCATAAACCTGATTATCAGACGATTACAATGACATTATATGCAAAAGAGAATCTGCGAAAAAACACCACTTCATCTCTTCATCTCCTCCTAGAACACGCTAGGACCAGAGACAAACATACGCTTCAAATGACTGAAAGAAAGCAAAACTTGATCATACTCAGTCTCTATGCAAATTTTTCTAAATAACCCTAAAATACTCATCAAGCTTGTCTCGCCACCCCCCAGCTGTATCAGTGAGTGTAATAAAACTTGCCACATCTCCCTGCAAAACTTACCTCATTTATAACCCTTGATTCCTCACAGCTACAATGTTATTTCTACATGAAAGCCAGGCATTTTTGCTCCTCCTGCATAAAAGATAGCAGACAGCTGATAAGTCCTTCCTACTACAGCTTTAACTTGTTTTGAAGCTCTATTTGATGAAGTAAAAAGCCCAGTTACAACACTTTAAGTTAAATGACTCTCTGTTGAACTATGATCATGCCAACAAGGAGTTCTAAATTCTTTACTGAGGCTTGATTAAGATTACGCTTAGGTCTGAATTAGTATGCACAGAAACTCTAGAAAATTTTTTTTTTCTGATATAACCATTACATAATTATTTAGATTTCTCACTTATTTGAGAAGATAAAAGAATCAAATGGCTAAGAGTCAATAAATACATTAAAACCTATTATTTAAATAGAGAGATGAGGGGAAATAAGGACAAAATAATTAAACAAGAATTAAAAGTTAATTAAATAGTAAGATGAAAATAAGCAGATGAAAGATGAAAGACTGCACAGTAGCGCAGGGTATGGAAACATTCTGGATTTTCCAATTCATCCTCACAAAGCAGAGCTTCAAGAAAGGTTTGATAAGCAACTGATTAAATTCACTGAATAGTTATGTTGCAAATTCCACGTACTGTGCAGGCTCATAAGAGCACAGAGTTAACTTGTCAGGGGACACAAACAGAATTAGGTATGAGAAGCTGGAGGGCTAACACTCACAAAGTTGATGTTAAGCAATGGAAATCCTTTTCAAACATTAGCAGTTCACTCTTAGCATATGTCACATATCTAATGTATGTGTCTCAAGACTCCAAGACAGCAAGAGTGACATGCAGCAACCAACATATGCCTGGCACTTTTCAAGTACTGACATACTGAGTGAAACAGCAAGTACAAGGTGAAGAACAGCATGAATGTATTAGCATCTTCCATTCTCCTAGAAGATGAGAGTGAGAGACATTCTGTAGTTGCCAAAGGCAATATCAGCTTTACACAGAGACTCTAAGGCATGCAGGATGTGCACTGTGTGTGCTACTGAAGAAACACACTGTATATGCAAAGCTGGATGTCTAGCCAGGTACCAAAATACTTAATCAACCCTCCACCAGTACATATTTTATTTATTCAAATGTGAAATTGTAGAGATGCTGGCCAAGTCATGAAGCCTATTTTTACAAACAGTCATTGTGCCCATGTACAGGTGGATAAAGAGTGTAAACCCCACCTACTGAAATGGAACTAGAGGAGGTCCTCAGAGGTACAGACAGGACTGGTGATTCTGACTTCCACTGCTGTTAAGGTGGTAGTAGAGAGAACAAGATCTCTTGGAGCCCAGATGAACATGGACTGCACGAAGGAGTAGGAACAGCTTCTGTAAAGTGGAATCTTGCAATGTTAATCTGCTGCTACTTGAACAAGGTGTCAGGAGGTACCTGGACAAAAGGAATCTGTCTCCATAAGATAGGTAGTTTTGATAAGATTCATGTAGGTGGTTTTGATAAGTCTTTGATAAGATTCTATGTCAAAGATTATGAAAGAATCTAAGTTGCCACTGGAAGTGGTGGAAAGGCTCTTCTATGGACTGAAAGCTGGTTAAAGAATAGGTGCTATACAGAGGGGTTAGTGATCACTTTTCTAAGTGAAGAATCATCAGTGGAGTCTCCCAGAGATCAGCATGGGAACTATTTTTACCAATATCTTCAGCAGGGTCCCGGCGAATGGAATAAACAGTGACATTTCCTAGTCTGCAGAAAGCAAGGTCACCTAAGGCAAAAAGGTTGCCAGGTGAGCTTCAGTGTAGGCAGACATGAAGTAATGCATCTAGAAAAAAAAGAATCTAAACCCTGTCTACATGGTGCTCACTTCAGAACTGATATTAAAACTAATGAAAGAGATTCAGACAGTTCTCTGGCTCAGTGTGCAGTGGCAGCCAAAAAAGCCTGCAAAATCTTGGACATCACCAGGATGGGTGCTGTGGTCAAGACAAAAGATATCACTTTGCTGCTCTACAAAAGCTCTGCTGTGCACACTCTGAGTCCTGTGTGTCATTCTGTTCTCTGCATCTTGAAGAAGGGTGGAGTGGAGTGTAGACAGTACAGAAGAGGACAGTTAAAATGGTCTATGATGAGGAGTAGCTGCTTCATAAAGAGTAGAGGTGGAGACTCTTCAGACTGGAGAGGATAAGCAGGAGAGGGGGATATAACCAAGGTTTACAAACTAATGAAGGCAATAGATAAGCTGAATGCAGAACTGTTATTTACCAAATCTCACATACTAAACCTGGATTGAACTGTGGGGGTTAAGTTTAACTGAATAAAAGAAAGAATTTTTCTATGTAGCAGATAGTGTTCTGGCCACAGAGGCTGTAGAAGGAGACAGCATCAGCAGGATTTAAAAGAGGTTAGATAAATTCATAGACAGCACATCTGTTAAGGGGTACTAAAAGGAGTAGACATGGATGCACTCTTTATCAGCTTTAATACAAGTGTTGTAGATGCCAGGGGACTCTAAGGGGAAGGATCATAGAAGAAGCCAGAACCATATGCTCTCCCTAGAAAGCTTCCTCTTTTGCTACTATCAGAAACAGAATACTGATTCTTCTACACATTCTCTTGGCACCTAAAAGTTAGATACAGCTCAGAGGTACCCTGCCTTGGGAGACAGGTACCCATCCCTTGCCAAAGTCCCAAAGCACCAGGCAGAGATAGTTAGGTTTTATATACACTCATAGATGCCCAAGCTGAAAAAAAAGTCTAACAGATGCTCACAGAATTGAGGTAATTAAAAACAAATACAGATAATGCTGGTGATGTTGACTGGTACCGGCATGGAACTGAGTTAAAGCACAGCATGGCTTTTATACTGACACTGCCCCATGCTTTCTGACTCAGACTACACATGAAACTGTGTTTCATCTGTCTACAAATGATCATGTAAGGTCCATCGTGGAGACAACAAGTAGGAGCCAAGTATGAGCAGTCCAATGCACAGGGACGGACAAAGCTAATAATTACACAATGACAATCAAGGTCCAATGCTCAAGCTTGCTCCTTGTCCCACTTTTGTACAGCAACAGATAAACATCCACTGAAATGGGGCCAGACCAAGAATGACTTTGCCCTAGTCTCAAGAGTCTTAATTACAAAATTATGAAGGTGTCTTATACTGATGTATCAGAGACTGCTTTAATACTAGCTAAGCTGGGTCCTGCTAGCAGTGTCATAAGGGCAGATGGGAGGTCAGCATGGTTATACCTCCTAGTTATATACTTGAGGTCTGCAGAGGTTCATTCTGCAAGCTCTAAGCTCTGTTGTTTTTTACTGAATTTTGCTGTACCAGAGCTTGCAGCCTACAGGAGTTGCATTGCATTTTTGGCTGCAGTGTAGGCACATCTGAAGCAGAAAAAGAAGTAAAACTCACTGAGATCACTCACTATGTCTGTAATTTATAGTGTACAAGTCCCCTTTTCGCTGCATGTACTTTAAAATGTAGATAGGAAGGGGAAAATAGCACTTTGTCATTTCAGCCAGGAGAGAAACTTTTCCCTGAAGTTCCTTGTTGGTGGTTTTCCTTGCACAAATTTGTGTCACGTTTGCTGGAAACTCATTTGCCAACAACTAGGAGCAGTCAAATTTAGAAAAAATAGACTCACTCCATCTCAAGACTAACAGACATTGATTCCTAGCTTCATTAAAAATAATTTTCATCTTACAGAACTGTAGCAGTGAACACTAACTGGTTTAAATTCTTGTCAGTGCCTAAGTATTCAGAAGGACGTGTTACATTATGTTTCTATATATTTTAAGTTCCCTCCCCTGACATGGCAAATTCATCAACTTACCAACTGCAGAGTTCTATGATGTTCAAAGTAAACCTTTTATTTAATAGCAAACCAAAGAAAACTTAACAAGGTGCTGTATATGGAAGACAAAATATTGTTATCTGGCAAGGAAAAATCTCACTATGTGCAGGGAAATCAAAAGAGTTTGTTTACAAGACATCCCCAAATAATCAAGTTGTACAGAATAAGCCCACAGATAGGGGGCTCTGCAGGACAGGAGATAAAAGAGTTTCATTTTCTAGCAGAGACTTTAATAAATCTAACACGATCTTCCTGCACTCATGTCACAAGTACAGTAGACCTTGCCCCCCTGTTCAGATGATAAATTGTGATAGATATCCTCCCTAATGCATTTATGGATATTTTTGTCTCTAAAATAGAGAATAATTTACCTGTAGGTAGTGTAAATAAGTCTACAGTTTAACTGATTAACAGAACAACTATACCTTATAACTAACAATCCTGTTGTTACCATAGTTTATAGCAGAAGAGCCGGTCAATCTGCTTATAATACTTTTTTTTAATCAAAAACTTTGCAACCTTTTATGCATGCAGTTCTAGTGTTCTGTATTTTACACTGTGATGTCATGAACCTTAATGATGCTCTGTACTGTTGCAGAGGATAACTGCAAATCTAGGACACTAAATGTTTAAAATCACTTTACTTCTCAGACTGCAGCAAATGCTCTTTAAACTCGTTTAGCTAAAGGTGGTATGGCACAATAAAGAAAAGAGCAGCAGACAGGATCTCCCTGTTTGGCTCTTAGTAGTAAATAACGTTTAGAGGGCTAAGTGTGCTGGTAGGGAGCCTCTCGGTGGCCACAAGACACAGCAGCATCAAGCAGTTGAGCACACACACTACATGCACCCTGCTCAGTATCATCATTTTGCCTTGCAAGTCACCAGATACCTGAACTAGATTATTCCATAAATCCTTAACTCATTTCCTTGCCAGCTACAGCCTCACCCCATTTCTCTGACTTGTAACTGTCCTATGTCATTTCTGACCCCTACAAGCATCACTTCCTTATCCTCCACCAACAGCGTCTGCTTCCTACCTCTCCCCTTTCATCCTCTTATCCAGCAACACTGCACCTATCTTTCTAAAGCCATTCTAACAGCCTGGCTTATTCCTGCCCACTGAATGAACTATCTTTTTGATTATTCACAACTATTCTGTCTCATTCCTCTTTGTCATAAATATTTGGTATTGCCCTCACCAACCCTCTCCTTCGCATATTAGCCTTTCTTACATAGTCAAAGCTTTCTCATCTGCCATCCCCTCACTGATGGCTATCCATACATTTCCTACACCTACTTTTCCCCTACGGCTTACATCAAATTCTTAAAACCATGCTGTCTTTGTCTCCTTTCATTAACATTTCCTCTCCAGCATTCCTTCCAGCTAATGTTTACTGCTCCCTGTTAATCTGCCTGATAGGTATCTCCTTCCTTCTCTGCTCTCAAAACAACAAATCTTATCAGCTCTGTAGGATCCAGGAAGATTCAAAGTATACAGCAGGGTCGCTTGAATGGCTCATCAGGTGGGGCCATGCCACACACCTACCTGAGCTGCAACCTGATATTCTCTCTGTGGCTGTCAAACTCTCACTCATGTCATGCACAGGTAGGGTTTCTGGGCAACAGACCAAGCTTCCGCATCTGGATATCCTTCCCACTAGTAGTGATTTCTGATGAAGCAGCAAGAAATTGCTTCATTCCCTAACCCAAGCACTTGACTCTGCCTTGCTCCTCCCGCTGAAGAAAGAAACTGCACCAGAAAAGCATAGAAGGATCTGAGGAGAAATAAACAGTCAGCTTGGGTGGTAAAAAATCAGTTCATGATACAAGACATTTTGTAACTGATCTTAAAATAATCTATTGATATACTTTTTCCTTATAAAGTGTACTTTAAAAAGGACAAATTGCTTGTGCAGCAAATTTATTTAAATACATATAATCTGGTGTGATACGCTTTCCTCTCTCTGTGTAGTCTGTGTGTCTCAGTCATAACATTCCACGGTAATTTTTCTGTTTTTATCTTGAAATCTGATTACTTTATCACATGGTGATTAATCCATCTTGTTTGCCTTGTGGTAATAGCTTTCCTATCCCTTTGTCTTCTAGGAAAAACATACTCTAAATAACACAAGTAAAACATTGGATAGATAAGACAACAAGAACACCCATTGGAAGGAGGGAAAAAAAGCACCCCAAAATCGGAAAGACAAGCAATCCAACAGTCAAACAGGAAAGAAAGCATTTAATACCTGGAATACTGAGAAGAACCAGGTACCCACAGCTTGGAGATGACTGCTTATACATTACTCTGTCCTGCAATTTATTTGTTAAATGGCTGGGTCGCAGAGTGGGGAGACATCTTAGTAAGAACTTAATGAGGTAGAACTCTTGCTTAATACATTCAAATAAATGTTTAGTCAAAGGAAAAAGACAAGATAAAATTCATTTCCTGGCTAAGAAGTTATTTGCCACTTAGAGACAGGAAACAGACAGTTTAGGAGGGGATGAATTTTGCTAGAACTTTGCTCCTTAAAATGCACAACAGTTGCAATGAAATGTTTTGACGGCCTGCTATGTTTGTAGAAACTTTTACCTGCAACATTGCCTTTATAGATAGATTTGTCCAACCACTGATTAGTTGCCAGTTATTTGTAGGTCTATCAAGCATTACCTTGAAATATCTTTTCTGTTTGATGAAAAATCCAATTTCCAACCAATATAAAAACTGTGCTCCTTTAAAACCACTTCACATTTAAACCTGTCCTTTTAAAGCATGACTTGATTAGCCAGCCACTGTTTTTTGAGGCGTAAAATGCATTTAAGTTTGAGAAAATCCATTCATTTGTTCAACTGACTTCTGAAAACTGTCCTTTATCAAAGATTAGTGAGTTGATGGCCTAAAATGTGAACTATTTCAGAATTTGCTGTAAGAAGTTGTAGTTACAATTGGTTTTGCCATCCAGTGTAACAAGGTGCTTTCTATTCCAAAAAAGTCTTATCTCAGTGAACTGCTGCATTTCTGTTATTGTGGCAAACAGATAGTGCAGGGAGAATTCTGGATAGGATTACATCTGCTAGTAAGACCTGTACTGTTCCCTCTACAAATGTGCCTCATCTCAAAATAAAGAAAGAAGAAGGAGCTTTTCAGATGCACATTAATTAAGCCTTGTTATCACTCAAGCAGACTATACTACCTGGAAAGTAGAAGCTGATTTGCAACTCATGATACAGTTCAACAGAAATCAAATATCCATTTGGATGAGTTGATATGCACATTCACTGTAGTGGAAAGACCTCTCTCCTCTGGCTTACTATGGATGTGACTTACATACACTCCGGAATCATCTTTTTTATATCTATGTTGCTGTACAACAGAGGCAAACACAGCTATGAAAAGCACCATGAAACTTTATTTCTGATTACATTGTCTCCCTTCCCTATAGTCTTAGGTAATACAAAATTGATCTGAAGAACAGATCAGACAGCAGTGTCTGGATAAGCAGTAGGAAGAGGAGGTGTGTACAATTTCTATTATGTTTCCAAGCTCTATTATACCTTTTTGACCTCATGTAAGAAGACTCAGATTTGTTAATTACAGAAATTTCCTAAGAAACACTAATGGCAAAAATAGTAGAGAACTATTGCTTTCTCATTTCTGGCTGCTTCAAACTGGTACATCAGAGCAGATTATCACTGGTGTGTGTCAAAGGTTATACCAGTTTACCTATCACTGGCATCTTTCAACCTTCACCTTGATTATGCAGGAGACAAATAAAATCAAGTTCTTTTCAAGTCTGTAAGAAAAGATTACATATATGATGAAATCAGAACAATTGGATTACAAGGTAAAACTGCACGCATATCAATAGATTTGAGACTTAGGCATTCTTTGGGAGACTTCTGCAGTCAGTCTGTAATCAGTGTTAACATCTCATCTCTGAAATGTTGACCCTGGTTTGAATCAATGTTTCTAGAAAAAGGATTCACTCCTCCTTAGTTTCAGTCTGATTATTTGTTTTAGAAAATAACTGCTTTAAACAGGAGGCTTTATACTTGTCTGGGTAAATTTTGTTCCAATTTTTATTTTGGCCACAAGTCAAAGATAACAGCTGTACGCTTGTGGGTTCACTGAACTTTACGTGCTTGTTGGCTGCATCACCAACTAGAGGGAATAACCAATAATTAGAACATTTCAGGTCATCTTGAGAAGAACAGAGTTTTCCCATGTTTGGAAAGGTCATGTGACCTCTTTTTTGGATGTTCCCAAATGTGGTACTGTCAACCATAGAGAACAGAGCTGCATAACCAAATAAAACAACCATCATTGTTGTAAGACCAAGAAAAAAAACCACAAGGACCTGCATCTGATGATGAATATTGTGCAGAGATTTTTTACTATATATAACAATTTTAATTTTTAACTCTCTAAGTTCATAGTAGATCTAAGCAATATCAGCAGAACTCATTCACGTATTCTTTGCACATAGGCAGCCCTGATCATAATGATTTACAGCACAGCATTGAAAGCCTTATTTTCTTTTTCCTTTTTTTTTTTCAAGTTGAATCAATACCAGTTTACATAAATATATGTTCCTGTTTTCCAATTGTTCCTGCAACAGCATTTATGTCTATCCACTGACAGGAAAAACAACAGTAAATGTAGAAGGATGAAAGCAGAAAGGAGAAGAAAATAGAGATGATTCAGATTAAATGGCTTTAGGTGTGTGCAAATTTTTTCTTTCTTTTAGAAGTGTAAATATTTTTTGGCACTTTGAGATTAATATAAAGAAAAATAAAAGGTCCCAATCTTTGGAAAACCTAACTGACAAAACTGTGCTTTTCTTGTTACTAACGGCATATACCCCTCCCAATATGGAAAGGAATGAAAATCATTTTTGTGTCACATCATTTAATCCCCAGGTTTCCTAAAGGTGTTTGTAGAAGTTATATCTAGTAGTTGATGCTGTAGATGGGTAATTTATTTCACGATATTGGAGAAGTTATGGACATTAGAGAGCATATGTATGTCTGAAGGACTGAATAAGTGTTGAATTCTTGCAAGGCTACTACAGTTATCTCTTTATCACTACAAAATATGCCCTGGGAGCTGTCAGTTACAATTGGTGTACCATGGGAGAAATGGAATTGCTTGAACATCACTTGGTACAACCAAATGATGGTACCACTGAGAAGGAAACCCCTTCTGCCCTGCTATTGATATGTACTGTGGGTTCAAACATCAGAGTGAGGATCTGCAAAATGCAGATTGCTGTGGATTCCTTATGCTCCACTAAATTTCCCAGTACATGTGAGGTTGAGGCTAATACCAGAAAATATGGAGATCCTCACACATTTACACTTGAGTGCTCACCTAAGATAAGAAAGACTAAAATTCAAGTGCTTATTCTAAGTGATCCAGTCCAGCAATTGAAACTTCAGACTCTGATATCCCAGATGAATGTCTGACCCACTAGGCTACAAAGCAGTAGAGGAAATGAAAAGAGTTTTCTAGTATCTCTTGTTGGAGCTGCTGCTTGCTGTATAAATAAATATCTTTCAGAACAGGTATCTGATCTTTCATCTCCTGTACCCAAAAGCAATGCTAAAACTAGTCTATTTCACTCTCCTTCAATGCGCTATTAATACAAAGTAGAACATCTCCAGAAAGAAAGATACATCCAGAGTAGTTGAAATGTGGGATGATCAGGCCACTCATCTAAGAATGGGAAGTCTGCAGATAAAATCCTCCTTCTGAATCACACAGCACAGCATCTTCCTACTGATCTCCCACCTCATCCTCAAGAGCTCAGGGCTGCCAGCTGTTCTGGTGGATGAAGGTCTTTCCTGTTTTGATCATAAATTCCACCACTGTTGAAACTAACATATGTATTCTTTCATTTTTTTAATTATTACCTGCAAATAACTTTTTTCATGAAATAAAATTTCTCATTGGAAAAATCCTGGCCAGCTCTATTTATGACAATTATAACCTCACTGCTTTATATTTTAAACAGACTACCACTGTGCTGACAAATTATGTATATACTGCACATAATTGCAGAGTTAAGTCCATTGTTTACAAGATGCTACTAAAATGCACTGTTGAGGCTATGGGATATGCATTCTGCTCTCATGTTATTCCACAAATGCCTTCTGTATTTCTTTGTATTCCTATAGATAATAGTTGAAACTGCCATGGAGTATATCCTTGTGGTATAATACACAATTGCTCTAGTCTTTTAAAAATTTGAGTGCATGGAGGCCTCGCTAATGCTGTGAAATACATAGGGTTGTGATAACAATTCCCTGAAAAGCACACTGCCAGTCTGCCTTGGGGACAGTTAACTCTCAGACTAACACTTGCAAGCCACTGAACACCTCCTGATACCTTTTTGAGGGACAAGCCTCCAACGCAGTGAAGAACTGACCTGGTGGTCAGAAAACTAGCAGTGCGGTTCCTCCTAATGCCTCTGAGGTAAGCTTTCATCTTCTCTGCTGGTTTATCTTTCAACCAATTGCAAGTGAATAAGTATTCATTAAGACTCCAGGGGAAAAGAAGAAGGAGAATGAATCTGAATAGGAATAGGCAAAATAACAAATAAATATACCTAAGGCAGCCAGTTCCATTTAGAAGCATTAGCCTGCACTGTCCAGCTTTTAAACAGCAGTTTCTAGGTGCCTGCTTGTCTACAAATCCTTCATAAGAGGATGGGAAAATTAGTTTTGCAGAAGTCTGTCAGTCTTTCAATAATATTTATGCTTAAGACTACAGCTCTTTTGAAAGCCCACTTGAAGAGCAAGGAAGGGGGACAGTTGTTCACTAACCTCTGCACAGAGAAGAATGAAGAGAGCATGAGATTTATGGGAATTAATTTTATATCCTGAGACAAGTCTAAAAAGCTCAACCTATGTTGATTAAATTGAAAAACTGAATTTGATATTGAGGTTACTGAAGAAAAGATATACAACAGGATGCCATCAGGATATAATGCTAATTTTTATCAGATACTGGAGTCTGTGTCTCAGGACAGTTCTTAATTACTCATGCCAGCAGCCTGTTAGTAAAACAAGTAAGAGAAAGGTTACCACTGTGCTAGAGGTACAACAGCTCTGTTGAGATGCTACAGAAAATGCAACAGTTGAAAGTACTGGAATGGATGCAAAGAAGAACTTCAACTTGCTATACAGCAAATAAGAATCACCTTTGATTCAATCTAGAGGAACACTATAAGCCACTAATTATTACCTGAGCCACATGTCTACTTACACACAGCCTTTCTTAGTCCAAACTCCATGCTTAGCATATGCATACACCGACCAAAGAAACAACTGCTATTAAAAGCAGATAGCTCCCCCAGTTGCTGGAGTTAGCAGAAAAAAAGTACTGTAACTATAACTCCACTATTGCTTTATCAAGATAACAGTATTATTCCCCAGTCCACCCCTTTTCAGTTTAAATATTTGGGGTTTTTTTTCTGAGCGTTGCCTCATTTCCCAGTTGTGTATTATCCATAGAACATTTGTGGAGCTTTAACATTTTGTTATAATTAAAGGGATTTATTTTACTCACAAAATGTCGAGATGCGTCTGTGACTCCTAAATCTGCTGAAAAGAATAGCTGAAATACCGGCCTCACTGAAGTCAGAACCCAAATTACCATGAAAAGGACCACGTTTCCACCTAATGAGAGCGGAGTACTTTCTGCATTTTCTAAAAAGGCTATTACCAAAATGGAATATACTTTATCAGTGAATTGTGTTTTCTTGTGACCTGTAGGTTATTATCTAGAACACAGTAAATTATTTTGGTCATTTGTAATCAAGAAAAACTGCAGCTGGTTTAGACATAAGGTGTTAGGATAAGGACAGAAAATGCAAATCCTTCCAATGAAGGCTGGCTTTCTTTAGACCAGCAAGATGGAAGCTGTGAGGTGACCTCACCTGCTTCTAAAAATGCATTACAAAAATGGGAAGGAAAAACTATTTAAATTAAAGGATGAGGCTGGCAAAAAAAACCCTAACTGTGTAAACATAATTAAGTTGTGAATTAGGCAAGGGTTTCTAACCTTTACAGAAATGAGGTTTTGAACAACCATCCAGTAGTACTAATAAGATTAAAATCCCAGTCTCTAAAATGGCACTTGATAAATTTATAAAAAGTCATTTATGTGGTTACTTGCAAAAGGATAACTCTTGATTTATGACCTAGGAGATTCTTTTCAGACCTATGTAAAACACTATCATCTCATGGCTATAAAAATATGTCCCTGAGGGACAGACTTCCTGGGGTTTTAATATTCTTGTGCATTTGTGTGTATATTTATGAATGCACAAAGTGGGACATACTTAATAGACCAATAAGTATCAAAAAAGGTATAGCAGTTCTGAAACTAGGATTTCTATAGCAAGATAATAAAAAAACAAACCAAAACAAAACAGGAACGATGCAGGATGCACAACTGTTCTGTGAGCACTGAGACCCATTTCATGCTTTAGCCACTGAGCAAACATTCAGTACAGTAAAGGTGCCACTCCAGTTCAAATCTACTGTACCTCCCCTCTTATCATGCTTGGGTGTATGTAATGAATTTTAAATGTGCTGCTTGGTTTTGACCAAATAAAGGTTTAGTGTAAGGCTTTTCTCAGTCAAATGACAAACCTCTGCAAACCAGGAAGGCTTCTTTTCAGTATTCATACTACTGAAGACTCATTAGACTGTGGAAAATCTCCCCATAGGTGTCATGGAAACAGGCACTAGATAACTTAAAACTGGAGACTGATCAACTCATAGCAAATTCAAGAATTTAGCTCCTTATGCCTCAGGTTCTCAAAATCAGGGGGGCAGCGAGGGCCTGTGGCTTGCTACAGGACAGGGAGATGCAAGGACTCTCCATGGGCCTGTCCCACCACCCCAGCTGGGAGCAGGGCTGCCGGGGGGGCATCAGGCACCTCCTTGCGGATAAGGACAGGCTGAGGCTGGGCTGGGACATGGGCACATGGATGGATGTGGCTGGGGGGGTCCATAGCCAGGGAGGGCAGGGCTGTGGGGAGCTGGAGACCGGCCATTCTGCAGCATCACTGGGGCAGAAGCTGATGGCCCTGGGGGCTGAAATGGGGTCCTGGGCCATGGGCAGGGTGGGGGGAGCCCTGTGAGGTGGGCAGGGACCCAGGGCCCTGGCATTCTGTAATTCCTAGTAGTTTTTCTGTCCACACACATATGAATGCAAGTCAATGAACAGAAAGACAGAGCGTTATGGCTCAAATTATTTTTGTGCAGTGGTATGAGTAATCAACATTGAGAAATTACTGGAAAAAGTATTTTTTTCCTCTTTTGTCTACATACAGCAAACAGTGAATGCCAATCTGGTGCAGTGTTGTGTTCCAGCTTCTAGTTCCACCTCTGTGCCCTCAACTGTGAAGTGTATTTTTACCTACAACCTTTATAGTCTGGACTGCTTAGGACCCTCTCAATTAGATAAAATATTTAGATTCTCCTGATTTTGATGCTCCTGATTGTTTAGCTTGAATGAGACAGGTATTTCCTATTTCTTTCTTGGAGAAAACTAGAATCTCACCAATGTCTCCTCTCCAATTATGAACCACTCCTTTTCTAAAATTCCCCACTGGTTTTTATCCAGAAAAGATCTTTGGAAACTAGTGATGAAAACTTCTCCACACTTCAGCAGGGATTCTCTTATGAGCATTGTTTTGTTTACCTGCTCCTCTTGTACTGTCAGATTCCCTATCCTGTCTTCATATGCAGAGCATTAAGCAACAGATCACATTTAATGCATTTTGACAGGCCTCAGTAGCTGGTACCTCCTATAGTGACAGGCCCAGAGACAAACACAAGGCTATGACAAGGTTTAACATCTCTGTGTTTAATCACTAGAGCTCACATAATTCCTCTGCCTACTTGACATGAAACCACTTGTGTGATAAATAATATGCTTAGTTAAAAATTGAAAAGAAAAATATAAACCCCTTCCACAGTAATTTCAGAGAATGCTTTCGCGTATTAAATCCTATACAATTTACTTGTTCATCACATAGGAAACCTTTCATCCACACCTTGCTTAAACTTTGGCATTGTACATCTCTGGATTTGAAGAAGCTAGCCAAGGTTTTCTGCATCTTTTAAGTCAAGCCTCCACAGTACCACCTCACATCAGTGCTGTACAGCAGTGTAACAGGAGTAAAAGTAAACCTTTCTGAGATGCTTTATGCAGAACACACTGAAACCCAACTGTAAAACTAAAACTTTAGAATTCATTTCCATTTTTGGAGGAGCTTCCTTGGGGAATAGTGAATTTGTCTGCCATTGTAAAGAGCCTGTGCCAACTGGTGGCATTGGTCAGTAGGTCAGAAAGTTGCACACTATTTCTTAACAGAGCAGAAACACACAGGTCAATTCTTAAAGACCTGGGCAAGACGATCTGTGAAGCATTGAAGCTGATTACATGACAACAAATAAAAAAAAAAAAGAGTATGGGCATTTCACTTTAATTAGAAGAAAACCTATGTCCTACTCATTTGGGATATAACCTCAAAATATAACATTTATATGGTTGAAATTGTCTCTCAGTGTCAACACTCAGCGTCTCCCCACTATTATCTTTAAGTCAGCAGTAAAAGGTTTGTCTTTTGAAAAAGATTAAAAATCTTGCTATTAGAATTTATGGGTTTCAGTTGTTTAAAATGCATTATTTAACACTAACACTCTTCTGGAAATGCAATGTTGTAGTAAAAAAACATTATATGTCTAGATATATATGATAGCTGGAAAAAACTATTTGTAAGTTTGGCAGTTTTATGAAGCCATAGCCACCTATTTTGGCAATTACAATGTCCAGTGAAAAGAAATGCACATCTTTTCATATGGGACAGAATAGAATTAAAGTCCTCCAGATTGAGGACTTCATAGTAAAAGAAATCAGTACACCTGTTCAAGCAACATCATGATTCTTCAAAGGTTTTATTAATATATTTGTCATTAGCGTAATACTTTTTCTACTGCTCAGGTGAAAATTAAATTTCCTAGCAAGTCACAGAACTATTTAAAAAGAGACAGGGAGATAGGCAAAGTTTCAGAGTAAAAAGTCCACCCAAGCTAGCTGCAAATACAAGCCTTTTGCAGATCATTAATAAAAGCAATAGTTGTTAATACATGATTGCCTCATTATAATAGTGACATTTCAATTAATTGTTTCAGCACCTTTCAAACTGAATAAATTTCTTTTTTACATTCTCTATTGTGCCCTTTAAATTCTCTTGTAAAAAGAGAAGAACCACTGATCTGCTTGAAAAGCAAACAAGTAGGAACTTTGCAGGTCCTATTTTTTCAAGTTAGTTAATTTCCTCTTTTAGAAGAAATCATAAGCAGGATAAGTCATATTTTCACTCAACTAAGAGCTGCCATGTATTTTCAGCATCTGAGTACATTCCAGATTTCTGCTCTTCCTTTATCATGTGCAGTTCTTTAATAACTGTTAAGTGTCTGCCAGCTAGAGGAAAATCATAAGCTATGCAGCATGAATCAGAGCCATATCAATAAAAGGCTGTATTTTTACACCTATGCAATATGATTTGCTGTTCCTTTTAAGCTAGGATTTGAAAATAGTTGACAAATATAAATAATAATTAAGTGTAATAAAATACAAGTAGTTATAATTTATTTGCCTTCCAGTTTCAGTCCAGTGCTTGCATATACATATTTGTGTGTGCAGGACACTAACACACTAACAGTGTTTGAAATGGAATTCTTTAAAGTATCTTAAGCATGACTTTCTTCACCCACCCTCCTTCACAGACAGTGCAAATAAATATTTGAATTGTTGGTGTGTGATATTAGCAGGCCATTTCAAAATCTAGATATTATAGTAATTGCTTATAATTGGTTAATGGTTATATAAATTTTATATTATTATATTATATATAATCATAATTACATATGTTATTATATATTAATATAAACTAATATAATTGGTTATAATAACCAATAAGTATTGATTTCAGTAAAAGCCACGATTAAAGACAGATGTGGGTTTGAAAGTTTATCCAAATTCCTAGACAGCTCATGTGCAAAATGAAGAACACACTGATGGTAACAGCAGTATGCACGCCTTACAAGAGAAGATGACTACATATTAATAAATTTGCAGTATCTTAATAAATTTGCAGTATCTTAATAAATTAGAGTATAGCTCAATTTCCCCACAAAATATGAAATCCAGCATATCTAGTTCTCTTCTGCCATATTATTTCTCTTCCTCTTACTCCTCAGCTTAACCAAATCTCCTTCTTCTCTTCTCTTAAAATACTGTTGTATTGGGTTTCTGTGGCAAGGTTTTGGTAGTGGGGGGGTTACAGGGGTGGCTTCTGTGAGAAGCTGCTGGAAG
>JANZLQ010000008.1:24158546-24174043 GCA_026212715.1 Elanus axillaris
GTGCATCACTCGTTTTGTGTATTCTCTTATTTGTATCGTTATTGTTCTGACTTCTCTTTTTGTGTTGCCCCAGTAAATTGTCCCTATCTCAACCCTCGGGGTTTCGGGTTTCTTTTTTTTTCCCTTTCTGGTTCTCCTCCCCATCCCATCGGAGGGGGGCAGGGCAGGAGTGAGTGAACGGCTGCGTGGTCCTTTGTTACCGGCTGGGCTGAAACCACGACACCTACACAAAATACTCTTGATAATGCTAAAGATAGACTTTGTGAATACTTTGCACAGTCTCCTCTTTAAGACTCATAATTTAGATGTCTTGGCTGTAGGTCTGGGTTTTATTTACTCTGCACTGATGTATTATCCATTGCAGGAAAGTCCTCTTTGAAATTTTAAACACTTGAGATACTTGATCTATAAAGACTTTTCAGGCTAGATGATTCATAAATTTGAAACAAAAATAAGCAGAACACATTTGCATCAAGAAGGATTGTGGAATGAGTAAGACTAGAAAGATACATATAAAAACATACAGCCATTACACTGAGCCCTGTAACTCCTCTGTGGAGTACACAAAGTCCACTATAGTAGAATATTATATTAGAATATTCCCATCGCATAAAGGTAAAATTAGTTAGAAAGAAAGTTAAGTGGGTATCAGTAAAGTTGTATTAAAATGGGACTTCACTGAGAAGTATTATATTAGTAGTATTTTATTTCACATGTGTAAAGGCAAAAAAGGGAAGGAGAAACACTGCTGACCAGCAGTTCTGTTGCCTAGAAGAAATCACCTATAGATTTCAGATTATTTCACATAGCGAGCAACTGTCTGTTGACCTTAGCAGCCATGTGGAACTGTAAGAAAATATTCACAGCTTTGAAATTGTTGTGTACTTTAGAAGTTGGCTGGCTTCTTCTCTAGATTTCCTTCACAGACTTCACTGAACTCTAGAAAAAATAAAGAAGCCTTACTTCCATGCCATGTGACTTCATGCCAAGTATATAAACTGGGGGGAGTTGGCCTGGGGGGATCACTGCTCAGGAACGAACAGGTCATCAGTCGGTGAATAGTGAGCAATTGCATTGTGCATCACTTGTTTTGTATATTCCAGTCCTTTTTAGTATTATTGTCATATTATTGTTATTAGTATCATTATTAATTTATTCCTTCCTGTTCTATTAAACTGCTCTTATCTCAACCCACAAGTTTTACTTGTTTTTTCCCAATTCTCTCCCCCAATCCCACTGGGCGGGCAGGGAGGGAGTGAGCGGCTGTGTTGTGCTTAGTTGCTGTCTGGGGTTAAACCATGACAAGAGAAAAGGATGTTGTGGAGGACCATGTCAAAGGCCTTACAGAAGTTGAGGTAGATGACATCCATAGCTCTTCCCTTGTCCACTGATGTATTTACTCATTACAGAAGGCCACTAGGCTGGTCAGGCAAGACTTGACCTTGGTGAAGCCATGCTGGCTGTCTTGAATCACGTCCCTGTCCTCCATGTGCCTTAGCAGAGTTTCTAGGAGGATCGGTTCCATGATCTTCCCAGGCACAGAGGTGAGGCTGACAGGTCAGTAGTTCCCAGGGTCCTCCGTTCTACCCTTTTAATCCAGTTTAATAAAGCCTTTCTCAATATTATTTCACTGCAAAGTGTGATTCTAACTTTTGAGTTAGGTGCCAAAACACAGGCAGAGAAATACACAATTATAGTAAGAGGAAATTCTTCCTATTATTTTAGAGGTCTGCCTTAGGATAAGATGAAACACACCACTAAGATCCTATTTCCATATACAGTCAATAAAATGAAATCTAGCAGATTAGCTCAGATGTAAATATTTACAATTTACCACTTGAAGAAACCCAAAAACCCACCTGAGTTTGGTGTAAGGAAGGCCTGTCTGCAGACCCTTGTCTCTGCCTCTGCTTAGAGGATCGCTCAGTGTTTAAGTCTTTAGACTTGCTGCTCTTGAGACAAGACCTTTGTTTTGTTCCTGGCCGGGAAACCCACTAAGATCTATATATTCATGATGAATATATTTACATTGTTTGAAGGGTGTGTTGTAGGAGAATCTGTATTCTCTATGCTAATAACACTCTTGTCATGCTCACTAATCCTTTGTTTCAGTGCCCCAGAAGTCTTTCCTATGCAAATCAATTCACAGGGGCACTTTAACATGTAAATCACAATCTGCCTCATATGTGAGGAATTGATGGATTTTAAACTCCTTGTCTGTGGGGAAGTAATGAATGGTACTTATTTAACATATAAAACTACACTAGGTGCATCTCCAGTACTTAGTGACTGTGCTGTACCAAGTCTAATATGACATTAATAGTTTTAGGAATACAAGAAAGAAGGACCAAAAATCTATGATAAATGTATTTCTTTCCCTCTTTTATGTACCAAAAGTAGTAATCCTGATAAAATGTTCAGTTACCTAGGATCTTGATTGAGAATATGATACTGTTTTTTCATTGTGGTGTGAATGCTAACCCCTATGGGAAAACATTGCTGAATATTTTTAACTGAATCCAAGACATTTAACATTAAAAAAAAAATACAAAATTTGTCAAGTCGGAAGAGAATTGATTCACCAAATGGCAATATGATCTGTACAGAAACAGAAATATAAAAAAATTGCACAAGTTAAATAGGAGAAAATTAGGGATAAGAATATTTGTGAAATTTAAACACATAGAAAGTATTGATTCTGAATGATATGCACCTTGGTGTATGAAAGGAATTAGCAAAATTACATCACCCAAAATTTTTGTGAAAATTCAAGCAGACCGCAGGAGAAGGTGAGGGTTTGCAAGGCTAAAACAACTGATATTCAAACTGATATCAAAAGATAATAAAATCCCGAGGACTGTATTTATGAGAGAAAGGTAACAGACAACTGATCCTATGCATGTGGCTGTATCAATATGAATGGGTTATTCTGGATAGGATAGACTGTGTTCTTTACTATGAAAATAGAGGGTTTGTTTTGGTTTAATTTGCTTTAAGCAGAAAATGGAAACTTAACCTAAAGAAACACATGATAAAACAGTAGAACTCTGCACACTTGGTTCTAGCCATATTCTGTCTGTGGTGTAATGTATGGTTCTTTTAACAAAAAAGCTCAGTACATTCATTTCCACCTAAATTTGTATTTCATTCTGTATGCAGTGTCTGTTTATGCTAAAGAATGACACAAGACAAAGAGGTTGGTTTTTAGAAATATGACAGGTCTAGATACTTTTGGTTGGTTGTAAATAACATACTTAGGCCTGTAGTTTTAATGATTACAGCAACATGTAGCTATCTAAGTACAATTTCCAGTGCAAAAATTGTAAGCTAACATTCAGCACTTAAACTTGAAGGACTTCCTTTTAAAAAATGCTTATCAAAATCAACAACATGCCTTTTCTGAAGTCTTCCTTTTTCTAAAGACAAAAATTTGGTGCAGTGTTGTTTGGGAGACAGAAAACAATTTATGAGTGGACATGCTTGGCAGGACAGAATAATTAAAAATTCCAGTTTCTGGGAATCACTGTGCTCAAACCATCTCAGAAGGAAATTAAGTCCAGGTGAAACTATAATGCAAATAATCTTTGGAATTATATATGTATACATATGTACCATTCCCCCTGTGCACCCTCCCCCCCCCAAATATGGAAATAGTTCCTCTCATCTGTTAGTGATACATAACCAAACCCACAACACTTAATTTTCAGATCTCCTCTAATTTTCCAGGTGAAGAAAACAACATGAAGTTTTTAAGAAAGACTTCAAGGGATCGGAGCCAGCTCAATGAATATAAGTATAGAATGTGAAGGACTACATCCAAGTTAGTCATCTTAATCTCCCTTATGAAGGGAAATAGGCATTTGTAGGGTATGAATCCTCTTTCTAAAATAGGTCAAAAGACTTGTGCTTTCAAATGCCCATTTTTCTTCTTTGTCTAAAAATGGAATTTCAGGTGAGTGATACAGCTGTAGTTGTCTGTACCATGGATGTCTAAAATGAGGTGAAAAGTATATTGCCCAAAATGATTTTAAAATTACTTATTTGAAAAATACTTTTATGAAGCTGAAGTTGCATTATCATCTCATACTTGTCATACAAGTATATCCAAGTATATCTAACACATTTGTTAGGCTAAAAGTATGACATATTTTAAAATTACTATTTAAAATAATAGCATTTTGAATTATTAGGTTGAGTGAATTATTATATTAATCATTCTCTAAAGGCTGCTGTGGTACAAAGACTTTTTTCCACATTTGGCTGAAACCCAAATATAGAAGTTGCATGTATATATACCATAAGACTCTTTCTGAAATTGGTTGAACTTGCACCCATGTTTGACAGGGCATACCTATTTTTTTTACTTCTAGAAGAAACGTGTTTGAAGTTATACCTACTCCTTCTTTTCCCCATGTAACAACTTTACCAAGATGAATGGGAGCAAACACAATCTTCAAAGAACCTTTTCCTCTGCGGCCTGGTGTCCACAGAAGTGAGACTTACCTAATTTCAGGTGTCACTGCTGCAATTTTCTGTAGCTCAACTAGTTGCTGTAGTGGTGAGAAATAAGTGTTTTAAGGCATGATTAACATTAAGTGTTAAAATCCTGTTAGATTAATCACTCCTGAGAAGTACCTACTGTCGTTCATTGGAAAGAAACTTAGTGTGCCAGTCTTGGTCATAAGGCAACTCTATATTGCTCACCAAAAGCGATCCCAGGAGCAAACTTTTGAGCACTAATTAGTGGCTATCTCAGTTCTTGGCTCTGTTTTGGACTCTTGCAGCTAGTTCTCTTTTGCCAGAGAATTAGTCACCTGTACAAAGCTGAATATGAGCTAGGCAGTGTCAATTAGTCTTGGGGGCTAGGCCATGGTTTCTTACCTCAACATACCCATTAATATTTACATTCTAGATGTCTACATTTAGTCAAAGGATTCCTACCTAAGGTCTTTCCTTGTATTTATATTATCTTGGACATCGGGGCAATATCAAAATTGCTTAGCTTCCCAGAGCAGAAAAAAATAATCACTTCACTCAGTCCAGTCTGTATGGAATTTTTTTCAGTGATATCACTAATTTGTACAGCGTAGTTGGCACTTCTTACTTTCTAGATGGAGCCTATCTGAAAATATGACATCTATTAAGAAACAGACCTTTCTTCACCTCAGTAATTGCAAGCATGGGGAAAAACAGAAAGAAATGCAAGACTGCAGTAAAGCAGAAGACATATAGTGGCGTGGAGTGGTTGTTATGTGTGCAATATGTGACTAGGAAATAACCTGGAAAAACGACTGTTAGGGTACAAATAAATTCACAGTTGCCAAGTTTTGCCTGCTCCTGGCATGACATTTTTCCCTCTCTTTAACATACCAATTTATGTATAGCTGCAATTAAACAATAAAATGTGCAGCATTTTCAAATAAACAGCTTGAGGATAAGTGCAGCATCCAGTGGAAATTTAACCTTTGGTGGTAATGCAGTTAGTTTTAAATGTTTGAGAATCACTAGCTGCAGACAGTAATCTTAAATATGTAGTACTATTTAATGTGTCATCCAACTCTTGTGATGTGTGTTAATTTCTTCATTTAACATTTGTATGGTACTATTCTGTTGATGACCTATTCTGTTTTGCTAGATGCTGCTTAAGAGCACAATAAAATGATATTTTGTGCCCTTTCCCCTGATACTTATGGCAAAGTCATAATGTTAGTAAACCACTGTTTTTCTGGTTGTTTAGTAGTTTCCCTTATGCTGGAAGACAAAGTTGCAAAACATTTGATAATCTATCTGGGAATGGTATTTTTTGCCTTCCATTAGAGTTCTTCAGAGTTTGACTTTATTAGGATACCTGTTTCATGTTAAATCCATTATGGCTTTTTTAACTAGTCTGAAAAAGTGTCTGTGCACATTTGCAATTTACTTGCAGAAATGTTCATGCTCCTAAGTCTCCAAAATGAGAGTGAAAAATACAAAAGCAGTGGTGAATTATCATTCCATCAACCTCTAGGCAAATCCTAGTTGCCTGCAAAGGAACCTGAAAGAAGTGTTATGGCTTTTGAAACCATTTAAAGGATCTTTTGTAGGTCAATTGTAGTGTATGAAAAGGTGGTGACAGTACAGAGAAGTGACCTTTATTCATGATCTTTAAATGTCCTTGATATTTCTAAAATAAGTCTTACAGTTTCAGTGGTCTGGTGGGAGGGTTTTGTTTTGTTCTGTTTTGTTTTATTTTTTAGTGTTTGAAGCTTTAGATTATACAAGGTCAATAATGGACTTGTTCTGACTCTGTACCCCTTCATTTCTGCTATATTAGCAGTATCGAGACTTCTGGCCTTTACAGAAAATAGAGTTGGGTTTTTAAAATCACAGTATAACATGCACACAATTTTTGAGCCTGTGTTTTTCATGTTTACATCTTTAAAAAAGAATATGCTGTATACTCTCCAAAAGACACAGAGAAAGCAAAGAAAATGCCATCCAAATAAATACATGCCAAAGTATATTTACAGCATCTTTCAAAGAGATACTCCAGTTATTTTTATCTCTTCTTTAGATTCATTCTGTTTGTGTTTGCTTATATATACCTGGGAGTTGTTAAGGGAGAGCAGTGTGTAAGAAGAGGAGTTTGTTTCTATTGTCATAGCTTTGATACCTATCCATCAGTCCATAGAGCTTTGCCTGGTTTTGGTTTTATTTTGGGGGTTTCTAAAAATCATTGTACAATGAGATATATGTGTTAGTGCATATTTACATATTTGTGTATATATTAAGGGGATTATTTTGACTGGGCAGGCCAGAGGACACCTGCTTGCTGACATGAAAATGTCTCTGTACCTCTTTGCTGCCAGCATGGGGTTAGAGAGTATTTCTGTGGAAATGAGCTCCTTAGTGTTTATATTTGCTGGCTCCCAGATGATTCATTAATAGTATCACCTTATGTAGCTTGGCACAACTATACCTTCTTGTGTGAACGAAGTGCTATTGCATCAACAAAAATACCAAAAGTGCTGTTTATTATACTTTAACAAATGAGGAATTTAAAATCCATCAGATTGTCATGTGTGAGACAATAACATGATTTACATATTAAAATGCCCCTGTGGGTGGATTACCACAGAAAAGATCATTACATAGCAGAGCTGTTTTCCCCCTTCATCAAAATCTCTTTTTAAATGTCTCTTAGAGAAACAAACCAAGTGAAAACTATCTTGATTATATATCTAATTTCATTTTTCTTGTCTTTAAAAATCAAAGAAGTTGAAGAGCCCAATAAACAAAAAAAACCAAACAACCAGCTTAAATAGGAGAAAAAATCCTTGACAGACTGAAAACAGTTATGGAAAGAAGAGGGAAAAGGTGGAGCAGAGGGCAAGAGGAATATATTCTGAGTCTACCAATACATTAGATGAGTTTGCACATGCAGAATAGGCTTTGAGAAATTTATGTCAAAAACAAAACAGGAATGATGGTTCCAAGATCAACTGCTGTCACATGTACAAGTACAACAAACAAGAAACAATTTGTTCTACTCACTAGTTAATTCTATGAATATATTTTTCTTTTTCACTTATATATTAACAGTACAAGAACAATATGCTTGCATGGTTAGACAAAAGAGGGCTACAGTATATAGAAATTAAGACTATGATTGAAAGAAGATTTCAGTATAGCACTCACTCATGCACCTAGAATTTTGTATTCCCATACTTCCAGAATGAGTATTTTTGCATGATGGATAAATGCTAACACTGACAGTTGCTGGAGTTAGAATTTCTACATGTAAAACATATCCTTATATATGGGCATATGAATGGAAGTTTAGACCTTGGACCTCTGCAGAACTGATACTGGAAAAGCATCTAAGCAGATGTCCGTACATACAAAGTCTTTTAGGTACAAGCAGAAACCAATTTGAAAATAGGCTATAAAGATCTAAATTTCCCCACACACTCTTATTTAGTATTTTGTGGCAAAAATACACATACTGGTGATTTTTGATTTTCAGCATGGGCTACAATATTTTTTCACAAAACAGACTACATTGCTTTTCCTATGATTTACATCTGCTTCCTGGGATGGAGCAATGCAATGATACTTTGTAGCACAGGATCACCTTTAACAGTTTCCTAAACTGTAGCTTGTGGACTGCCTATTATTTGCAAAACCCCCTTGCTTTATCTATGTAGATTGTTGCTGATCATGTAGTCCAGCCCTCTTATTTTTCTTCTCTCCTTGTAAGTCACATTAAAAAAAAAAAAGGTAAAAAAGATCACCAGGTAATTTCTTAACATTATGTTTTCATGTAAATTTTTGTTACTGTATGTAATAATTAGTTAGGTTTTTGTGGTCAATGTCAGCAGAGGGCCATCCATAAGACAGATTTTATGTTTAAAAACATCCCACAAAAAAGTTTCTGGAAACCTTATCTTTTCAAAATTAAAATGGAGCTGACAAAATGTCTCCATGCTGGCTGCCACAAATCCCTAAAGCCTCTAGCTGCTAATTTAGAGAATTTTGCAAGATTGTATAGTCTTGAGGCAAGTTTAATAAAAACATTCTGGTTTTGTATAATCAATCTTTTTGTCTGTGTGTTTGCTCTGATCCAAAACCTATTAAAGTCAATTAGAGTGACTGTGTAAATGAAATGATGTAATGATAATGTAAGAGTCATTGTGCTGTGACTTGCATTAAGCTCTAAGCCAACTTCTTGTAACTCAGCTATTTCCATAAACCTCAGCAGATTTGGACTGACCAAGTGATCATTTAATTAATGAAAATGTCATACTCTATCTGTTGACAAACCTCTGTGTGAAAAGTTTCTAATATTACAGAAGTTATTCCACATCTTTGCCTCTGAAGTTCTTTTGTTTGTGGATTGTTAATTGTCTATATCAAGCAGCACTGACATTCTCTGACAAACATCAAGTAAAAATTATACTGAACATACAAAATTATTATTAATACCATATTGAAGACAATAAGAAATGAAGAAACCTTAATTTTATTTCTTTGTTTTAGTACATATAGTCTCTGTCTAGTGTGTGCTTAGGGTTGTCCCTCATTTTGAAGAAAAGAATAGAGTTAATTTAAATTGGTTGTTTCTATGCTTTTTTTGCTTTGAAATCTGACATTTCCTCTTGGGAGAAAACAAGATATATACAGGGATGGAGAGAGAAGAAAATAGGAGAAGATAAGAAGAAACTGGATTCTGAAGATGTATGCCAATTAATTTGCAAAGACACCGCAAGGATGTGTGACAAGACCACTGCTACCATGTAGGGTCCCTAGGCTTTGCAAAATGTTTGCTTTTTTTTGTTGTTTGTTTTTATTTTTGTCAATCTGTTGCAGACAAATCCTTTTCTGTAGGTTCAGCATCGATTTTAGCATGAAATCAAAGTGCAAAGAAGGTAGAAGAGTAAATGGCAAAATTGGAACACAGAAGATTGATAGAGCAATTGAAAAAAGATAGGGAGTACTAGAAAGGAGGCTGAGGTTCCATTTGTTTTCAGAGAACATACTGAAAGAACTTCTGTTATTTGGTTCCTCCTCTTAGTTTATTCTAAGCAGAGCATCTTTAATGTCCAAGGAAGGGGGGAAAAAGGCAGATAATAGCAGTGTTATCTTGGGGTGGTAATGTTGACTAAAGTTCCCTAAAAGGTAAGATTGAGAAATAAGCTGCCAGATGTTTTGGTTTTTTTATAAATGCTTTATTAAAATAGCTACCTAACTTATCTCTCAGGACT
The DNA here is from genome assembly GCA_026212715.1 of Elanus axillaris. NCBI lineage: Eukaryota > Metazoa > Chordata > Aves > Accipitriformes > Accipitridae > Elanus > Elanus axillaris. The sequence continues at coordinate 24,168,290 of JANZLQ010000008.1, forward strand.
ATGCATCATATTAGTAATAGAGTACTGTAAATATGCACACTTGCCCCATTGTAACAGCACTGTGGTCTGGCTCTAGCAGTCCTGTAACCTTGCCTGGGCACTTGAGCATATAGTCAACAGTCCTAATTCAGTCAGCCCCCATCCTTTTTATTTGTTTGATCCATGTTTTCTGTATTTCCTTTCAACAACAGTTTTATTCCTGTCATGTAATTTTCCAAAGTGGATGTTGTTGTCATGACTGTGGTTTTTTTTGAAAACAAAAGGGCTTTTATTGACTCCTACAAAAGTAAAGACAGGCCCAAACTTCATATACTTGAAAATTGCAAATCATTACATCTTCAAATATTTCTGTGATCTTCAATCTCAATGCAGTTCACTTCAAGCTGCTTAGGTCTTCCATCCCAATGTTCTTTAGACAAATAAAACCAAAGATCAAACATAAGAAGTCTTGCAAGCAGCTGTTACTTGTCTCATATACTTCAGAAAGGGAAAAGTCTGGTCTGAGCTAGATTCCAGTGTCTAGCCAACACAATTTATTTCTGGAATAACTTCTTCCATCCTAAAAGATTTAGGGTAGTTGTTCTGAGTTTCATTTTTAATGATGAATTTCACCTCTTTAATAATCACAGAGTCATAGAATGGTTTGGGTTGGAAGGGATCTTAGGGATCATCTAGTTCCAACCCTGCTGCCATGGGCAGGGACACCTTCCACTAGGCCAGGTTGCTCAAAGCCCCATCCAACCTGGCCTTGAACACTGCCAGGGAAGGGGCATCCACAGCTTCTCTGGGCAACCTGTTCCAGTGCCTCACCACCCTCACAGTGAAGAATTTCTTCCTTACATTTAATCTAAATCTACCCTCTTTCAGTTTAAAGCCATTACCCCTTGCCCTATCACTACATGCCCTTGTAAAAAGTCCCTCTCTGAGTTTTTTGTAGGCCCCCTTTAGGTACTGGAAGGCTGCTCTAAGGTCTTCCTGGAGCCTTCTCTTCTCCAGGCTGAACAACCCCAACTCTCTCACCCTGTCCTCATAGGAGAAGAGGTGCTCCAGCCCTCTGATCATTTTTGTGTACTTCCTCTGGACCTACTCCAACAGGTCCATGTTCTTATGTTCGGTGCCCTACAGCTGAACGCAGTACTGCAGGTGGGGTCTCATGAGAGCAGAGTAGAGGGGCAGAATCACCTCCCTCGACCTGCGGGCCACAATTCTGTTGATGCAGCCCACAATGTGGTTGGCTTTCTGGGCTACAAATGCACACTGCTGGCTCATATTTAGTTTTTCATCCATTAATACTTCCAAGTCCTTCTCTGCAGGGCTGGTCTCAATACACTCATGTCCCAGCCTGTATTTGTGCTTGGGATTGCACTGACCCAGGTGCAGGATGTTGCACTTGGCCTTGTTGAACTTCATGAGATTCGCATGGGCCTAACTCTCAAGCCTGTCAAGGTCCCTCTGGATAGCATCCATCCCACCAGTGTGTCGACCACACCACACAGCTTGGTGTCGTCGGCAAACTTGTGGAAGGTGCACTCAATCCCACTGTCTGTGTTGCCAACAGAGATGTTAAACAGTGCCAGTCCCAATACCAACACCTGAGTTACGCCACTCGTCGCTGCTCTCTACTTGGACATTGAGCTGTTGATTGCAACTATTCGAATGTGACCATCCAGCCAATTCCTTATTCACCAAGTGTCCATCTGCCGAATCCATGTCTCTCCAATTTAGAGACAAGGATGTAATGTGGGACAGTGTCAAACACTTTGCAATGACGTTCTTTGCTCTTCCATTATCCACCAGTGCTGTAACCTGGTCATAGAAGGCAAACAAATTTGTCAGGCATGATTTGCCCTTAGTGAAGCCATACTGGCTGTCACTAATCACTTCCTTATTTTCCATGTGCCCTAGCATAATTTCCAGGAGGATCCTCTCCATTATCTTGCCAGGCACAGAGGTGAGACTGACTGGTGCGTAGTTCCCCATGTCTTCCTTTTTTCCCTTTTTAAAAATATGGGTTATATTTCTCCTTTTAAAAAATAGGGGTTATATTTCCCCTTTTCCTGACAGTGGGACCTTCACAAATAGGATGGGTAGTGCCTTAGCCGCTTCACCCACCAGTTCTCTCAGGACCTGCAGATGCATCTCATCATGTCCCATGGACTCATGCACCGTCACATTCCTTAGGTGCTCTTGAATCTGATCTCCTACAACAGGTTGTTCTTCATTCTCCTAGTCCCTGCCTTAGCCTTCTGCATCTTGGGTAGTGTGGCTGGAGCACTTGCTGGTGAAGACTGAGGCAAAAAAGTCATTGAGTACCTCAGCCTTCTCCATGCCCCAGGTAACCAGGTCTCCTATTTCTTTCTGCAGAGGGCCCACATTTTCCCTTGTCTTCCTTTTATCACCAACGTACTTATAAAAGCTTTTCTTGTTGTCCTTGACATCTCTGGCCAGAGTTAATTATATCAGGGCTTTGGCTTTTGTAACCTGATCCCTGTCTGCTTGGACAATTTCTATGTAATCCTCCCAGGCTATTTGTCTTTGCTTCCATGCTCTGCAGTCTTCCTTTTTGTGTTTGAGTTTGTATGGGAGCTCCTTGTTCATTCATGCAGGCCTCCTGGTGTTCTTGCCTGACTTCCTCTTTGTTGGGATGCCTCACTCCTGAACTTGGAGGAGGTGATCCTTGAATATTAACCAGCTTTCTTGCACCCCTGTCCTGGTTTCAGCTGGGATAGAGTTAAGTGTCTTCCTAGTAGCTAGTACAGTGCTGTGGTTTGAGTTCAGTATGAGAAGAATATTGATAACACTCTGATGTTTTCAGTTGCTGAGAAGTAATGCTTAGACTAAGTCAAGGATTTTTCAGCTTCTTATGCCCAGCCAGCGAGAAGGATGGAGGGGCACAAGGTGGGAGGGAACACAGCCAGGGCAGCTGACCCAAACTGGCCAACAAGGTATTCCATATCATGGGACGTCACATTCAGGAAATAACTGGGTGGTGTGGGGGTTGGGATCGCCGCTCGTTACTAACTGGGTGTCGATCTGCAGGTGGTGAGCAATTACTCTGTGCACCATTTGTACATTCCAATCCTTTTACTACTGCTGTTGTCATTTTATTAGTGTTGTTATCATTATAATTACTTTCTTCTTTTCTGTTCTATTAAACTGTTCTTATCTCAACCCATGAGTTTTACTTCTTTTTCCCGATTGTCTCACCCATCCTGCGGGGGGGGGGGGCGGGGGAAGGGTGTGAGCGGCTGTGTGGTGTTTAGTTGCTGGTTGGCATTAAACCATGACAACCCCTCTTCCCTCCAGGGTTTTATCCCATGGCACTCTACCAAGCAGATCCCTGAAAAGGCCAAAGTCTGCTCTTCTGAAGTCTGCGTAGTGAGCTTTGCTGTGCGCCCTCCTCACTGCCCTAAGGGTCTTGAACTCCATCATTTCATAGTCACTGCAGCCAAGGCTGCCCTTGAACTTCACATTCCACACCAGCCCCTCCTTGTTGCTGAGAACAAGGTCTAGCACAGCACCTCTCCTCATTGCCTGCTCTGTCACTTGGAGAAGGAAGTTGTCTTCAATGCATTCCAGGAATCTCCTGGATTGCTTATGCCCCACTGTGTTGTTCCTCCAACAGATATCAGGGTAGTTGAAGTCCCCCATGAGCTTCAGGGCCTGTGAACATGAGGCTGCTCCCATCTGTCTGTAGAGGGCCTCACCCACTCAGTCTTCATGGTTGAGTGGCCTGTAGCAGACCCCCACTGTAATGTCCCTGCCCTCCCTTTAATTCTGACCCATAAGCTCTTGGTCGACTTCTCATCCATCTCATCCATCCCCATCCATGCACTCTAGTTGGTCATTAACATAGAGGGTGACACTCTGTCCTCATCTCCCCTGCCTGTCCTTCCTAAAAAGTCTGTATCCTTCCATTCCAGTGCTCCAGTCATTGGAGTCATCCCACCATGTCTCCGTGATACCAATAAGATCATAGCCCCGCAAGTGTGTGTACATCTCTAACTCCTCTTGTTTATTCCTCATACTACATGTGTTTGCATAGAAGCATTTAAGTTAGACCCCAGATGAAGTTTATATCTATCCTTTGACTGTGAAATCGAACTTTGGTTAGATGTGTAATTAATAGACAGTTATAGCTAAGTGAGAAAACCTGTTCCTCAGGAAGAATTTCACTCCTCTTTGAGCATATATCCACCATAAAGTATCAATATTGCTGAGGCTAAGATTCCTTGTAATTTCCCAGTCAGGAGCTTTTATCCCAGAGTTAAAATTGGTGCAGGAAAAATTTCCTCAGATTTATCAACCAGAGGTAAAATGCTAAGGAGCACCTCACAGTACCTCAGAGTCCTATTACTTTTCAGTGGAAATCATGAGGTTCAGTTCCTTTATATTTTTTAATAAATTGCATTCAAGAGATTCTAAGGTACTATTGAAAGTACTGTAAGAAATTCTTAGAACAAGACAGTAACTTGACTATTACTTTCAGTAATAATCTTGAAATCAAACTGGGTCAGATAGGGTGCCTGCTAGCAGAATTTGTGCCTTTCTAATGAATGACCATCTTCTGCTTGTCTAGTACCACTGGTGTGCTGTTACTAAGGGTTCACTAATTCAGTCTTTCAATAAACATCCTTTCTGAGCATGAGGGACTAGGGCCACAATATACATTATAATATTATTTAAATTAGTCTTTATAGTATTGCTTACATTTGTCTTATCAAGAAAATAACATGAAAAGAAAGATACCAGCAAAATATGCCAAAGCTTCAAAATTTGAGTCAAGATATTTTTTTGGCATTTAGCAAATTAGGGCTACTTATTGTACAGTGCCAAAAGCATTATCTTCAGAAGCACGATGAAATTCTTTCCTCTCACTCTCCCATTAATTCACTCTTACCTCTGTGTAGTTTCTGCTCATGTCACTGTGACTGTTTTAGCTGACTGAATAAAACACTGACCCACACCACCTCAGGAGAAATGCTTGAATGTTTTCTGCAAAACTCTTCAAAATTTTCAATGTGTGCATAGAAAATGTGGTTGCAACTGCAACATCATTGAAAGTGATTACCTTCACTCAGATAGGATTCATTTCGGGGGGAGGAGTTAGCTCTATGTCCATCTTCTTCATATCTCTTCCTTCAGGAGCACTGGGGCTCCTGGAAGAGCAAAGAAGGGATACTGCATACACCTAATAATTCTGAGTGGTTTTAATTTATGCGAGATAACCATAGAATCACAGAATACCAGGTTGGAAGGGACTGGAAGGATCATTTGGTCCAACCTTTCTTGGCAAAAGAAGTATCTAGACAAGATGGCCCAGCACCCTGTCCAGCCAAATCTTACAAGTGTCCAATGTTGGGGAATCCACCACTTATCTGGGGAGATTATTCCAATGGCTTATTGTTCTCATTGTGAAAAATTTTCGTCTTGTGTCCAATTAGAATCTCCCCAGAAGTGACATGGACCCATTACCCCTCGCCTTTTCCATGTGACTCCTTGTAAAAAAGGAGTCCCCATCTTCTTTGTAGCCACCCTTTAAATACTGGAATATGGTGATAAGGTCTTCCCTCAGCCTTCTTTTCTCAAGGCTGAACAAGCCTAGTTCTCTCAGCCTTTCTTCACATGGTAGGCTTCCCAATCCTTTGATCATATCTGTGGCCCTTCTTTGGACCCTCTCCAGCTGGTCCACATCTTTTTTGCATAGTGGGGACCAAAACTGAACACAGTATTCCAGGTGTGACCTGATAAGCA
>JANZLQ010000008.1:24180669-24193868 GCA_026212715.1 Elanus axillaris
AAGGTGTTGTGAGATCTGGTTTTATTTCTTACTACCCTACTCTGTTTTGATTTGTAATAAATTGAGTTAATTTTCCCAAGCTGAGTCTGTTTTGCCCATGATGGTGATTAGTGAATCATCTCTCCTATCCTTATCTCGACCCACAAGTCCTTTGTTATATTTTTCTCTCCCCTGTCCAGCAAAGGAGGGGGGAGTGATAGAACGGCTTTGGTGGGCACCTGGTGTTCAGCCATGGTCAACGCACCAAAATTGCAAAGAGCCTGTATGGCCTTATGGAAGGTGGGCAAGAAACAAAAAAATGCTGTGTAGACAATGTGTGAAGAAAAAAGTACAAAAGCTAAGAATTTGTGTGAGGTATAAACAAAGAAAATTAATTCTAAGAAAGTTTATATTTTTATATAGACTTTCAGCATAAATGCAACATTAGTTCAATAATCAAAGTATGCTAATTTTTAAACTGAAGTTAGTTCACTGAAAAATGGGCTTAATTTATTGCTTCATAGAGAAATATTCTAAAAAGAGCTGTAGAACCTAAAAAACACTGAACTGAATCAGACTCTGAACAGAAAACTGCATTCAGCCTGTGGCAGCCCCACTGTATCAAATTTAATTCAGTGCATTTAATATGTTTGGTTTTTTGCTTGTCCTCGGTTTCATGTGTCTTCTCTGTAGACATTTGAATGAATACCAAATATGTCATTCATTTCAGTCAGAGAGACACAAGAGACAGTTGCTTCAGTGATGCTCTATTATATTCTTAAAAAGAACTGTCTGATGCAGGTTCTCATCTGGCATGTATATCATCATTCTTAAATGGATATGAAGGTGTTATCACACTCATCCTCTCCTCTCCCCTTGTTATTGATTTTTACAATAGACGGAAAGTCCTAACCTTTGGAATTTATCACAATGGCTTTTCTTGCCTTATCAATTCTAGTAGGTTGAGCTCTCTGTATCTGCTTTGAGATCTTTCCTATCTTCTTGCTCTTCTCACATTTCATGAAGTCTGTCTAGTTGCAAAACTCTTGTTAGAAGACATATATAAATGTTGTTGGGTTTCTAATCTGTTTGAAAAAGAAGTGGCTACACTCTCCAGGAATTAAAATTGTGTCTCAAATGAAACAGCTCTTCTTCAGAAAACCCTGTGTCTAAACAAAGATTATCTGTGACCTGATCCCTTCCCTCCCATCCCACTTACTGTGTTTCTTCTCTCTTCAGACTTCAGATTTGATCACATTGCTGCCAGAATATTTAGTTTTATTTAAATGCAATGACAGAAACATTGTGAATCTGGTTTCCCTTCATTCATTTGCACACCTGCTGTCAAAAATGGTTTTATCAGCCATCAAAATCTAATTGAAATGGCAGTGCTGCATGTGGTCATCCAAAAATTATGAAATAAATAGGCTGAAAATTCAAATGCATTTGAAAAAAAAGCCCCTAAAGTGATATAAACAGGAAAAGGTAATTAAAGATCTCCCACTATGATTTTTTATTTTTTTAGAATGCATATTTATCTGAAGAGATCAGTTCTAAGCTCCAGAGGTAGATTACTATGCATTGTTCCTTTATTACAAAAAGAAGACTGACTGGACAGAGTTAATACGGAAAATTGTTCTAGTAAACAGTACAGAAAAAGCACTTCATCATTGCACCACTAAAACATACTTTGCTTTCTCTTTGGAGAACTCCTGCGGTAATACACACATGACAGTTAATAATAGATTATAAAAAGCAGTGCCCTTTATCATCTAAACACCAAATCTTTAGAGGCTTGCAAATAGAACAGTCTGTTCAGTGATTGTAGAAATGTGACGTCAAGAGGCTATTCTGCTCCTTATTTGAAATCTCATTGTGTTATTCTATATACTCCACACTCTACCTTTAAAAAATCAGGGCTGTGAATTGTTCACAGACTACAGAGTTTTGCCTTAATGGAAACAATATAGGAGTAGTGTATTTAAACTTCTGAAAGAAAGGGTAACAGAGCTCTCAAAATAAGCCCTGGTCCTGAATGTATATATATAGTCCTGTGATGGGTTGGCATAGCAACTATTTCTTAGAACTCTGTTGCTGCCTAAGTAAACAGCTAAAGCACCAAGCATGTCTCTGGTAAGCTGTGTCCATCTGTAGTACAAGCATGTATTGTACATGAATGTTTTTCTTCCATAGATGGGGATATTTTAGTGGTGCTGACTTACACTGCCATTATTGTCAGTGTTTTTATCATAAAAACTTATTTTCTTACTGCTTTCATGTGCATTTGAACTGAAGACTCTAATTTAAGGTGGGTGTTTTCTCAATCCAGAACAAAGCTTAGTATAAATAGTCTCAGCCTAGACACTTTTTTATGCCCTTGGTTTGTGTAATTTTTTAAGTGTATTTTCCAGAATGCCAGCAAAAGCTAAATGTGAACATAAATTAGTCATTGCAATCACTTAAATGAGCGACATACCAGATTGCATATATCATGAAGGGCTACTCCATAATTCAGTCTTTTTATGTATATTTGTGGCAGTTTTTATTCAATGTGTTCCCCTAATATATATGTTAAATGGCTATCATTTAACCTGGCAGCCTTTCTTAACTGCAAAACATGCATTTGGATGTATATCATCTGATCTTGAAAAACAAATGAAGCTTGTGATCCTTTAAATAAAGATTAGTTTATGAATAGTTTATAATAAATTTACAAAATTATTCTTTAAAATGGTTAATAATTTATAATAAAGTTCAAGTGAGTTGTGTCTTATAATCAGTTCAAACACCTATCCACATGATTATAACTGTCTGCAACAGATGGTACTAATGTCCATAATGTATTGGTAAACTATTAATAAATACTTTGTAGGTGGCATTAATCTGTTCATTAGAAGTTATTATTGATAGATACAAGCTCTCTACTATTCTGTTACATTCTTTTAAAAATGACTAACAATTTTAGTTAATAAACCTTTGCAATTATTTATCCTTTTTTAATGAATGAAAGAATGTCGCAATTAGTAAATTCTAAGTGTCTGATTCCCAAAGTGGAATGTTAGATTCTCTTTGATGTGGTTTCCTTGAACATCTTGCTCTGTACCTCTCTCCCTAGAGAGCTTGACAATTTGTGACATCAAGGCTCAGTAACAGACTCTCCTCTCCTTCTTCCGCCTTTATTTGTTTCTTTCCTAGGAACCTTTTATGGGTCCTCTTTTTCTTCTGCTGCTTATTAAAGTATAATGCATGGAGGAAAGCCCTCATGTCCCACCTGAGAGCATGTGGGCACAGAGGATGGCAGGGAACCAAATCTCTCTAGTCCTGCTCCAATGTATTTAGATATGATATAAGATGCAGTGCTTGTTAAAATACTTTTCTGCAGCACGGACAGTGACTATGGTATTGTCTTGGGGTGGGATTTGTCTCACTTCAGATTAGTTCTCCCTAGTCTCCTTCAGTAGACTGCCTCTGTAGTCATTGGAGAGAAATAAGCATCTCTTAATAGGCATATGGTATCTTAAGAGAGATCCTTTAGTAGGTGTTATGAGTCATCCTCTGGAAGGGCTTAGCTCTCCAGCTTCTGCTGACTACAGAAAGAAGCTGGCAACACACTTTGGCTGAATACTAAATCCTAGATAACTGAAATTAAGTGACATGAATGATGTCACTAGTGTGGGATTCAGCTCAATGTTAAAATGCCTAAATTTAGTTGCATGTAATACATCGGTACATCTATATGTGCACCAGTTATCTAAACTTCATCAGTTGGTAGTGGCCTGTCATTACATCAGTCTGGAGACTGGAGAGTAGTTATCCTCTGTAAAGTAGGTGGATATATTTGGTGGGCTGTACAGTCCTAAGGATTTTATTGACTATGTTGGCTGTATTTCCAGTGACTGTAATAGAATCTTACGCTTCTGATTCACATGTAGATGCTTACATTTGCAGACAACACAATTTAGAGAATCTGAATTCTGCCACTGATGCCCTAATACCACACTTCAATGAAGAAATAATCTGTATTGGCATGCAAACAAAATGCCCAGTTATAACTATGACTGCAGGCTGTTCCAAAGCCTATTGGGATTTTGTGTGATTTCATTGCCTATTATCAATTATTATCATTAGAATAAAATCCTTTAGCAGGCATAGTGTCCTATAGCCTAGCTTCTGTTTCATCATAGGCATTACAAAGCTATTCCTGAGGTCTCAAATACCTTGGCTTAGTGCAGCACTGCTGCAGAGTATGCAATGAATGTTCTGAATGAACAGGACACTATTCCTGGATGGCTTCAGTGTATACCTGAAAGAATTTATTTTTACTGACCTTGGGTTTATGATTCAATTGGCTTTATGTATGATGCTATCTTGGATTCTCAGCTCATCTGGGCAGTTCCAGTATTCTTGGGAAGCAGACAAGGCATCTCCCACAGCGTCTGGCTGTCCTGACAGAGTATGACAGAATGATAGATGCAAGCACTTGTAAATCTATGTCTTGTATAATTTGTTCTTAGATATGTTGTAGCCCCTACCTTGAGACTGGCACATAACAGACTTAGCTGATGCTTCTGTATCTCTGCATTTTCTGCATTAGTATCAGGCTAGAGATTTCACATTCTTGTTCAGTTGCTGTAGTTGTGCACTGCAAGGCCACTCTGGATAAAAAATCAGCAATGTATTTGTCAGTCTCTTTCATACTTGCATTTTGCAGTTTCAGTACCATACACTAAAGGCTTTCTGTGACTGACAGTTTTTGAAAAAGCACTCCAAAGTGATTTATGGGCACTTCCTACTGGGATAGTTTTCCTATCTTTGACCATATTATTCAAACTTTTTGCATGCAAACACTGTTATAAGAAACTGCTTTTTGATTTTGACTTATTTGGATTTGGATGATGCTAATAATATGAGACGTGACAACTTCAGGCTGTCTCTTCTGTAAGAGTACTTTGTTGTATCCCAACTCACTAACATCACACTGACAGCAGTTTCTTTATTCACATCCCTGTATTGATACATCTAATGGCTATGTTTTATTGAACTAATTGTTATATGGCATCTTCTTTCAGCAGCAGCTTCAAGGATTTGCACACACTGGTTGTTTTCCCCCTCCCCATAAATGTATTTTGTAATTACTAGTAGCCTCTGAGTAAATAGTATCTCAAGTATGGACATATCTCACTTGGGGAAAAAAGAGGACTGTTACATGTGACCTGTACAGCAGTTAAGTATCGCTGATCGTGAAACTATCTTGTACTTACACAGCTTGTGACTGATTTCCCAAATTCCTATATCATGTAAAGGAAGTTATGATTGTGGTCTGCTATACTCTCTACCATAGTGTGTTTGTCCTACATCAACTGTGGTATAGTTGGGCTAGTTTTTATTCCAGGCAATGTCCTCAGACAATTTGGATACACTTCTGTTGTACAGAATGTGGTGAGGTAGTGACTTTTGCTACCCAGAAATACTTGCCAACATCTATCTTTTTTTTTGGAATTTAGCACTAGGTCTTTTTCCTGTAATTTTTAATTTTCGCTTTTGCCAAGTCAGGTAATATGGCATGACTGTAGACATTTGGCAGTAAGCACTTTTTGTGTTTTATTTAAATATCTTGAGTCTATACAAATACACTTCTTGCATGATATTTCAATATCTACCGCACTACTTAGCCAACTTGTATGCTCTATGACTTTCACAAAGATGTCTTTATCTATCACGTGCATATTTGCTCCTCTTCTTCATATATTTTTTTCTGCTAATGCACTGAACACTTGAAAGGCAGGTGCTGTTCCAGCAACATTGCTTCATCTATCTTCATATGTAGCATAGAAGAAGCCATTTCAGATTTTCAGAAACGTCATGAAACGTTCAGAAACCTTTAGACAGATAACACAGTGTGTTTGCCTGCTCTAGGTGTTTGTTGTTTGATTTTTTGGGTTTTTTTATTTTCATTTTATTTTTAATTTTCATTAGAATGTGAATCATTGCTTCCTGCCTGAACTCTGCTAAATTTATGGATTAACTTCTTTTATCTGAAAACATTTTTCCTGTGTTAAACAAGATGCTTGAAATTCCAGCATTTATACTTTTCTTTGGTTTTGTGCTTGCAGTTGTTATTGAAAATTTCGTAATATGATTTCAAAATAGGTTAGCCTGATTGCAGGGGTTTTTTTGCTTATGTAATGCTAAGGGAATCCTCATGTAGTGAACTTGCTATCTGCCCTTAAATTTTCTACATTTTTTACCATTTTGTCGTTGCAGTTGATGATAGTCCACAATATGCAAACCATTTATTTTCATTATTTTCCACTGCATCAGTGTGATATAAGTGCAAGAAAAGATCCTTTGAATCAATACTTGCTTTTTTGATTTAGCAGACTGATTTCTCTTTATTACCATAGTTGTGTATGTCATCATACGCAAAGTGTTTCCACCATTGATCTTTCAAGTCTTCCTTACAGCCTTAATATTTTTTTGAGTTATATTTGTTTGATTATTTTGGGAAGATTTTGGTCTTTGATTCTTTTGGGAGGATTTTGGTATTTCTTCCCTATCTCCATGCTTTCTCAATACTGATCAGTAAATTGCTTCTCTGTCTGCTCCACTAAATCTCTGCACTTGGTTGTGCCTAGTCTTCTGGATTGCGTGTACCTGTTGCTTTCTATAGAGCTTCTTTGGGATTCCTGAGCATTTACATTTCAGCTGCTGTATCTTCCATCTCTATTACTGTTTTATCACAGGTTAATTTATCTCCTTGTGTTGAGTTGATCCCAGCTGGCAGGTAAGTCCCCACCCAGTCATTCACTCACCCCTCACCCCCAATGGGATCGGGGAGAGAAACAGAAAGCAAAAGTGAGAAAAAAGTGTGGGTCAAGATGAAGACAGTTTAAGAAGTGAAGGAAAAAAAACCGAAGAAAAACACCAAGTGATGCCAAAGCAATGACTCACCACCTCCCACCAGCAGTCTGATGTCCAGTTAATCTCTGAGCAACGGCTACACTGGAAAAACTCATCTCTCCTCAGTTTTGTTGTTGAACCTGACATTGTAATGTATACCATACATAATCTTTGGTCAGTCTGGGTTAACTCTGTGCCCTCCCAACATCTTGCCAGTACCCCAGTTTACTTGCTGGGGCCATCAGAGTGAGAAACGGAGAAGACCTTGACATTGTGCAAGGACTTTTCAGCAACAGATAAAACATTTGTGTTTTATCAACACTGTTTTAGTCACAAATCTAAAACACAGCACAATGTGGGCTGCTATGAAGAAAATTAATTTCATCCCAACCAGACCCAGTACACTCCTAAAATTTCTGATATACACACCATCCACCCTGTGAAGTTTAGCAACATACTTTTTTATTTATCAGTCTTAATTTTAAATTATTATGAGAAAATGCATATAACTTCTTTGCGTCCACATAAAGCTTTTTGAGAGGATTTGTTTGATTGTTTAGAATATTCATCAAAATACATAAATTCCATTAGACCTTGGGGCATTGCAATTTATAGAATATCTTCTTGGGCTTGTCTGTGCTGAGGAGTATAATGGTTCTTCTGAGAACTGCGCCCTAATGAATCTGTCTGCTGCACTGGCATTCCAATTTGGGATGACATGGTCTCCTCCCCTTCTCTGTGCCCTTGCTCCTGTATGAAAGAAATCTGAATTTGCAGGACCATCATGATGTGCTTTAGTTTTAACTTCCAGCTTGAGCAGTCAAGGGAAAGCACAAAGCCGCATAGTCTTGGCCTCCAATCTAGAGTCAGTTTCAGTTTGCATCCTTTTTAAATGGATTAATTTGCAGTTTTCCCTGTATGGGTGAAAGTCAGGGAAGTTCTTCTCATGCTCATCTCCTTATGCAGCTGAATTGTGACCTTTTCTTTCTCCTGGTTTCCTTCTTTCTTTTTATTTTTTTGTATCTGATTTTACATTTCTCTTGGAATTCATTTCTGGCACAAAGTGGTCAAGGAGAGAAAGAGGGGGGGCAGTAGGAAAAGAGAAGCAGAGCAGAAAGCCAGTAATGTCTCTAGTTCTTATTTCTTCCTTAAGCTGCTGTTTACTACCAATAACCTCCTGGAACAAGCGTTCTGTAAGGTCCTACTGATCACAGTATAGGGCCACCCTGTCAGGAAGCTATTTCTCTTAGTGAAAAGAAATATTAATCCAAAATCTGAATTCAACTGTAATAATAATTTAATAATCTGGACCAATCTGGATCTGGATTCAGTAATAATTGGATAATAATCTGGATCTGGATAATGTAGTAATCCAGATCTGGATTCAATACTAATAATTTAAGGTCTGCTATAACTTGCTGGTCTTGCAGCTCACAGTCCCTGTCTATACATTAACAATAATTTATCTTGCTGTCTTACAGAGGTGTTGAAAGTTTTCATTAGTGCTTGTAAATAGAATTAATATCCTTGTCTGAAAAGTGCACAGAAGCTGTGCAGAAGGAAAATATTGTATCATCTATTTTTACAGCTCAGATTTTTGTCTTAAGACAAAGCATTTTCTGTAGTAGACCATATGATGAAAGTTTGAATATTTTTATTGGAAAAGTACAGGCACTGGATACTGAGACAGCTGCCTTGCATACAATGTGAGTGCATTAATAAAAGCTTTAATATGCAAGTTTCTTGCCTGTGCTTAGTGTACGATGCTGATTGTAGATTATTTTGTGATGATAGACTGCAACTGCTCTGAAGGAGGTAGTTTGATGTATGATACTGATACACTGTAGATTAAAACTCCTGTAGTTTCTCCTTAATACATAAGAATTATTATGATCTATTGCTATCAACAATCTGAAGATTCATTTGTTTGTTTCCTTTTAACAGCATACAGAATATAGAAGCATAGGTTAAAAAAAAAAGTGAAACCTGGGAAAAATTACAAACTAAGAAATTCACACTTTAAGTTGGAGTACTATTGCTTCAAAAAGTATGTATTGATTTCACAGTCCTGGGAAACAACACCAAGGAAGAGCTTTGGTAATGACATACCTACATATGATTTTTTTTAGTGTAAGTAACAGGAAGTTCAGAAGTGAAAGGAGAAATTCTGTCCTCGTCTGAAAGGTTTAGAGAGGTGAAAAAAATGCCTACCAGATTTTAATTTTTTTGCAGCTTTATCATTAGTTGTCTGCAATCTTTTCTGTTTCAATAGCACAAGAAGCAAGTCAAAAGGGTGCTGCAGAGTGAAGTGCAAAAGTCCTGTTGAATTCTTGCTGTCCGAGGTCAGGCAGTGCTCTGTAGGGTTATGTGATGGGGTTACGGAGTAAGGATGCTGCAGGCAAGAAATAAAAGTGGTGGAGGGAACATGCTGTAAGGGTCTTGCTTGAGATGCTGCAGTGACTTCTGTGTTAGATGTCCATGCAGACTGAACACGCCTGGGACTAGAAAGCTCAATCAAAGAAAAAAAAAAAAAGACATATTATTGAGCTTTACAATGCCTAAGTTTTATGCCTTAGACCCAGGATTCTCTGAGCCACTTGCACTTTGTGTGATCCATAGAGAGAGACAAACACCTGAAGAATGTATTCAAACTAAGTAGTATAGAGTGCAGATGTTGTCTATAAAGAAACATGAAAGAAAAGCATGTTTCTGAATGCCTTCCTATTTTTAAAGTCCAGGCATCTAGGTAGTGTGTTTTTCCCAGCTCAAGCTACTTTTGCACTGAGAACTTATAAAGCAAGCAAGAGAATATCTAAGCATATATTTTTACCTTTGATATGTATGCATTGTACCTTTCAGAGGAACCAGGAACTGTGCTTTGTATAGAAAGGCTACCATTTAAAGATTAATCTGTCAAGTTCTTATGCTGCAAGAAAAGTGGGTTAGGGCTCATGTATGCGGTGGCCTCAAGGAAAAAAACACAAGGAAACTATTGCATGGTGTGGCACATGACAGTGACTGCAGAGCACGCTCAAGATTCCTCATAGGGTCAGGTATAAAACCAGTAAACCTTTCCACATGTTGGTTTTGGAGATATATCTTGGCTAAAGCTCATCCTGTTGATATGTCACATCCTGCAGAGCTGAATTGTGCCAAGGAACAGGCTCAGATACCAAAACCAGGGCTGTAAGTGACATCTGTGACTAAGCTAGTGATCCCAGCTTCTCAGCAGAGCTAGTTAGTTTTAAAATATGCTTTGCTGATAGGTCTATACCCCTTCGAGCTCAGGAGAGAACAGCAATGAGACTATTGAAGGGTTTTCATACCGTACTCCATTGCTTGTTGGAGACATGCCCAAAATGTCTTGATTTGCTATTGAGTGCTTCATTAGACTAGTCTGAATTTTCATACTGATTTTATTGTAAGCTGCTCAGTGCTTCAGGGAAAAATGCCACCTATGCTTTTTTTCCTGTTTGTTGGGCTAATTGGTACCTTGCAAGTTCCACAAACATACATACACGTTGTATCTGTTTAGACAGTTGTGTGCACTTCTGTCATAAATACATGACCACATGTGTAATCTGTGTGAGGTATAGGTTTACAGTCATGAAAGTATACAGCCATATGCTCATTAAAGTAGCATCCCTCCGCCTGCAACCTGTTAAATATATTGTTTTCAGTTTGACAAAATCAGAAATTAAAGTTGTTGGGTAAATGAAAGCAGGCTTTGATTAAAGCTTCACTTGTACCCAGTAGAAGGTGATAGAATAAGTAAGGTCTTGCTGTGTTAACCCTGTAAAATCCATTATAAAACCATAAATGCACAATCTTTAATCATAGCTATAATAACAACAACAGCAACAACACTACCAATAATGTGTTGGGGTTTATTTTTGTGGAGAAGGACCCTTTCAATTTTCTGATCATTGTGTTATTGATCTGCCTTTCTTTTTGTTTAAAACTTGATGGAGCCTTGGGGAGCAGTGTCTGTAGCACTGAAGGAGAGCTGCAAATAGTGTTTCTGAGCATGGAGGACTTGGCTTTCCTGGTATTTTTGAAAGATAGGCTCTTGATCGCACTAGCAGGGATCTATTGATTTATACCTTTATGCTCAGCTCCAGATAGAGTCAGGCTAAATCCATAGGCTGTATCAAAAAAAAAAGCTGTTACATTCCCATGTGGCAATAAATTCTGTGAGGAAGGATACATATTATTAAAAGAACTTTAAGTGATATTGCTTCTAAAAACCTACCATGGAGGCTGGGCATGACTTTTGTAATGTATGTAGTCCCACAAATGATCCTGCAGTTAGTATCCACATTTTTACTTAATTATCCAATGCATATTGCTGATCACACATGCAGGCACTCTGCTAGTCTATCAGTCTCTCCTATATGCTTGTGAAGCTATGAAATTCAGGGTGAAAGGTCTGATACAAAACCAGCCTGTTTATTTTGGTGTACTGGAAGGGGATTTAGAAGGAGCTTCTTTCATTAGTTCACTCATACTCAGACTGTTGACCAAAGGCCCCTAAATTTTTCTTCCATGATGAAACAGTTAATATTCTGCTATTTCTTTTAATATTTATGGTGAAATCCTGGCATACCTGGAAGCATTATCCACTGACTGCTAGCGCTGAGGTATTCATGAAGTATGTAAAAGTCATCCTAAAACACGGTGGTCAGCAGAGATCTGCTACACTCATGTTGTAGTTAAAATTATGTCTGTAGTACTTCACCTTTAACTCCCTCATTACATTATGTGAGCATCTGAAAAGTATAATGGCTACTTATTTTTTTCGCACATAAATAAAAGGGTTCATATGAAAACCTCTGAGATTCTTTTTTTTTTCTTTTTGTTATGAGACTAAATTACAACATTGAAAAAATATTTTGGGTTTCATTCTAAGTAGAAGGGTTTAGGTTTTGTCCAAGTAAAATAAAAGTTCTATAAATTTCTTTTCATGACAAAAAATAATTTATGCCCTAAAATTAGGGTTCTTTTCCCTTTTCAGTCATCTAGGTTTTATAAAATCAGCTTAACTTTTTTCCAATGAAATTTTCATTTCAAAATGGGAAAGTACATACAAGTATCTTCATTTTTCTAAATTCAACATATTCAGTGAAGCAATGCTTAGGTGTAGTCTAAGTTTGCTCATAATAGTTTTTCATCTCGATTTTTTTTGCCTCACAGGGGTTGCCCAGTCATAATTTGTACTTGCAAGTTCCTCTGGAGATAATGAAAGTGCTGTTGGTAAAAACTAGTTAACCTGTTCATTTAGATAGTGTGATCTTGTATTTCCCTTATTCTGATGAAACTGTTCTCTTGTTAAAAGCATCTAAGCCAAAAATGGTGGACAGCGTTCATTATTTTCTTCTTAGGAAAGTTGAAAAAGTTTCACCCATTCTGTCATGCTGGCTGATGGACAGCAATTTATTGGAAAAATAGTTAGGTGCAAGAGATGTTATATGCAAGATTAATTTAATTTTTACATTAATTGTTGGCAACTTGCCATTCTTAATACTTATTTATTTGAACTTGCCTTTGCATACTTATGCAAATTTTTTTTCTTTCCTATAAGTTTCTAACAGGAAAGACAGCTTTGTTTTCATTTTTTTGTAATTAATTCTCATAAAAAATAAATTGTCAAGATGTAACGGCTCATGCTTCATTGATGTTATCCTGCAATCTAATTATATTATAAGATGATCAGAGACTGAATTCCTAAGCTTTTTTGTAGAATGAGCTGTATTTTCAGACACCATTTTCCAACTACCAGCAAAAAAAGCCATCTCTAACCTTTTAAAAGGGAAAACAGTAAAAAATGAGATGGAACAGCTCTAGATCTACAGGTTGCAAATTGCATGCCCTCGTGTGTATGGCTACATCAAATTCCTCTGCAAGATTGTTTGTTGTTAGTAACCAAAATCCTTACATCCATATTTAGATGTTACTGTGTTAACTGTGGTATGTTTGGCAGGAATGGGTACAATATACATAACCATGTAGTCAGCTATAATATCCATTTGCAAAGCTGTCTCAGGGAAGTGAGTCTATGAGCATAGGAGCAATAAATTTCTTCAGTTAACATAAACAAATCTGTGCAGTTCCTCCTGTCACTGTCGTGGTTTAACCCCAACCAGCAACTAAGCACCACACAGCTGCTCACTCACTCACCCGGTGGGATGGGGGAGAAAATTGGGAAAAAGAAGTAAAACTCATGGGTTGAGATAAGAACAGTTCAATAGAACAGAAAAGAAGAAACTAATAATGATAATGATAACACTAATAAAATGACAACAGTAATAATAAAAGGATTG
>JANZLQ010000008.1:24194108-24229880 GCA_026212715.1 Elanus axillaris
ATCCTTGACTTAGTCTAAACATTACTTAGCAACAACTGAAAACATCAGTGTGTTATCAACATTCTTCTCATACTGAAACCAAAACACAGCACTGTACCAGCTACTAGGAAGACATTTAACTCTCTCCTAGCTGAAACCAGGACAGTAGCCACCTCTTATTCTATACCATTGACATCATGTTCAGTTCCTATACCTTCAGTTACAACCTGATCCATCAGCATCACCTTTTCCATCCCTCTGAGACATATAAACAAGTTCTTTTTCTAACTAGGCTTTTGTTCTTGCTGTGTGAGGTAAACACTGATATTTACCTTGCAGATATTGTTTCCAAACATTTTGGTACACCTAAATGGTCTTACTGTATATTTTTCAACATGTTTTTCATATATTACCCGAGTTAACCATGTGTGGTATCTTTAAAGTTTCACATAAACCTGAGTGTTTTGACTTCAGATAAGACTAGTGACAGGTGATAACCACTCCTGTCTTAAGAGTTGGGACCACTTTCTGCAGCTCCTTCTCCTGAGCAATTGTTCTGAGAATCACTGTCTCCATACTTTTCTAGGCTACTTTTTAAAAATTCACTTTGATGTATCAATATCTTGTACTTCAATCTGTTCTACTTCACTTCTGCTGAATGTTCCAGAGAGTCAGCAGCCCTCAAATCTTTCTTAGACTCATGTTTGATTTGCAGATCTTATATCTGTAATCAAATAAATACTTTTTGTATTTGAGGAATGGGACCAACTTGTTCCAGCTTAGTCACCTAACTGGCAACTACATTTTAGCAGCTAGTGAACCAGTTTTCTAAAAATGCATGCTTCATTTCCCTATACAGTCAATAAAAAGCAGTAGCTGCCTGTGAATGCCTCCAGAGGGAGATCCTGTCTGCTGAAGATTCACATGCCTAAGATTTAACAATACATGTCAAAACAAACAGTTTGTTTTCAACTAATCTGCCTTTCTGCACTTAGAGAGATGAGACATACCATATCCTGTCACTAAGGCTAAAGTCTCCTTCTGTGTTTGACTGTACTGACATGCAGGTTTCATTAACACTTATGACTCATTAGCCAATTGTGACCAGACTGCTCTTACTAGACGAGATGTTAATCTGGAGACAGTTTAATTTCTTTTTCACTCCCAAAGCAATTTTGGACTAGGGACTCTTTTCTTAAGGTCTTTGAAAGTGTTTATGAAAGTTTGCAAAGAACTGTTGTTGGCTTGCTTTCCACAGTAACACTCCTGCTCATTATACATGTTCTTTCATGCTTTACCATTTACAAGGACTCCTTCTGTCTCTTCCCTGTCATTTCAGGCTGGCATGATGATCACAGTCTTAACCACATCAAGAGCAAACTCATAACCTTTTCTGACTTGCCATGTTTTCCAGGTTTATTATTCCCAGGAATATGCATGTTGATTGTTTAATTTGAAATCAGTTGCTCTGTTTTTTTCCAAAGCTTTTCAGAGATATGGATGATACTCTTCTGCCTTTTTTCTCCAGATCAAAACATTAGCTTTCTCACTCTTAGAACTTGCTGTGCCATCAGAATCAAAAGACAGTAAATGGACAAAGGTAGGCTTTTTACTTAAAAACATCTGTAAGAAATCTTTTGATATCTACAGTACAAAATAATATTTGGACTGGCTAAATCCTTCAGTATCTTTCTCCATGTTTTCTTTCTACTTTTTTATAAGACTCAATTTTTTCACCTGTAGTTCATTAACAGCTTGTGAGCTTTTTTCCCCTCATTGACCACTGAGTATACTCACTTGGTGGTCATTCTTGTCACTCTATGATCTTAGAGCAATGAGTTTAATTCATTCTTGACTGGTCTTTATCCATTTTGAACTTTTCTTTGTTCCTTGAAAGTGAATCTCAAACTCCTAAAATTGTTTTGGTCTCCTGTACTTCTAATAAATGCAGAACTGTAGTAATGTTAGGGTTCTGCATGAATTGTTTTAAAGTATACTTTTAAATCTGTGTGCCCTCAAACATGCATCTTTTATTCATTGGTCAAAATCCACTTTCAGATCATTTAAGATAATTATAATGGATAGTTATGATCCTTTATGGAACCAGATATTTGAAACAATAGCAACCTCCACCCCAAATTCAGCCATCTGTCACTGTCCAAAGCACTGAGATCATGTGAATGGGCCCATACAGATGAAGGAGTTTTGCTAATTACTGTGTTTGAATATGTGTGCATCTGTGATAGAGACGCAAGTCTGGAGAAACAAATAGGCAAGACTGTAAGTAAGGATCAGATGTATTTTGAACAACTCCTGAGAATGCTGCTTGAAGAAAAGGTGAGGGTAAAAGCAAAAGTTTTGAGATAAGTTCTGATTGAAAATAGCACTGACAACTGTGACCAAAGGCAATGTTTAATGCATTTTTAATTCCTTTATTTATTTCCTACTTTGTTACGAAAAGCAGGATTCTGAACATTTTCATAAACAAACAGGATTATATCAAAGAAACATCTGACTCTATTACCAGTTTCTTTCTGAGAGAGAAACAATACTTACATCCCCTTGTTTAGTTAGAAGACAGACACAAATACATCTGTACTTGTGTGTATCTATAGCCTTCTAATGCCTACTTTATCTGAAGATAAATGTCAGAAAACTTAGTCTAAATGAAGTGATCTGTATTCCTTAAGTCTGTATGCTTCTTATTTACCCATTACACATGACTTAATAACTATTTCTTACCCCATTACAAAATCAGTGTGTTAAAACATTGCTTATTGTTCTGTGCAGTTCTAGAAGACTATATCAGCCACAAGATGTAGGCATGAGCATGTGAATTACAAAGACTCATTTTTTCCTATACAATCTCTTTCCATGATAAACACAACTAAACATAGCATTTGGTCTTCATTTTGACTTTTGTTTATTGTTTATTATTGAGGAGTTTTGGTTTTTAAGTAGGTTTTCATATTCTTATCCTGGTATAAGTTTGTATAAATACTATGTTTTATTTTTTTTAAAAAGAGTTTGAAATAGGATTACTGTTTAAATAGAAATAGGATTGCTATTTAAAAATAAATAACTGAACACACATGTACCTTCTGAAGCATTGATTGTCTATTTATGTAAATATGTCTTAGGCCTTTTATAAAATGCATATTACATATTGGACTGATAGATCATAACATAGCTCTTGACTAACATGTAATTCTAAAATATTTTTTTTTTAATTTCAGTGATCTTTTTCACTTAACACTACCATTTGGGAGTTTCTATACTAAGACAAAATCCAGTCTACCTTAGTGTAAAGAAATCCCTGTTTAAGAGCCAAGTGAGACAGTTTTTTATTAAGGCACAAAAAAATTGCCATCTTGGTTTCTCTGTTGTTTTCTGAACATTGCAAACACCAGATTTATTTTTTCCCCTGCAGATTTGCACATGGGGATGTTAGTGTGGCTTCATTTATTGAAACCTCATAGTAAAAAACCACCTGCTAAGCAATTTTTTTTCACCCTTCTTTGTTTTGGACATCTCAGTCTGTTCAGCTGGGATCCTTCACTTTAGAAGACAGGAAAGGTAAAATGGTTCTTCTCTCTTCTTTGTGATCTCCCAGAATACTGTGCTAGTAAAACTGGGAGGGTATATATCAAGTGTCTGTTAATTGAGGACTCAAGGCTTATTATGTTATGTTGTAACCATCACTCTCTGCTTTGTTTCCACCCTCTACAGCTTGCCTTATGTCTACTGAGTGTGTTTTTTTCCTTCTTGCTTTCTTTGAGGCAGTACAGAAGGTCTGTCTTTGGGCTGCTGAAAGTCAACCTAGTGCTTTGCATACTAACAACTTGGCCTTGTACTAATAAGGATTCTGCTTGCTTTATTCTAAAAATATAAAGTTTTTACTTTTAAGTGTGTGCTTTGCATCATCACGCTCAACCTAGAGATTCTTAGTGATGTATTGCTTAAGTCTACACAAACTTGAGACACATATTGTGGCACAAAATTCTTTAAGGTGCATCTGGGAGTTAGGTGAGTAAAAAAAGAGAACATGCAATGATGAGATCTTCAAGTGGACATGTGGTTTCACCGTAGCCTCTACTAATGTTTGTGTGGTTCTAGCATGCTGTCGGTACCCTCCTCTTCTCTCTTCTGCTTACTGATGAAAGATAGTGCCATCTTCCCGTGGTTGCTGTATATTATATACCTGAACATGTCAGGAGCTGCCTTTAGCTGGCTCTGTATGTTTGTGTAAATGAATGCGAGTTACGATTCTGCACAGATCTAGCTCTGTGCCAGTCTTTTGGTACGGTGCCTTACCTCCAATGAAAATTGGGTGGATTAATTTTAAAGGATATGATTTCTGCAAAGGGATATTAGTAGGTATTGTTATTGGCTTAAAAATACTTTTTATCAACTTCCCATTGGCAATTTTTCCTTTTTTTCTTGAATGAGACAGTTCTCTAAAATTTTATTTTATATGAGAGCATTTCTGTAGAAAAGTGAAATTGATAGGATTGCAGTTTTCATAGATTTCTGCATTCATGCTTCAAAAGATGGTGTTCAGCATTTTCAGAGATCAAGTAGCACTGGCTGGCATAGATACCATTGCTTCTGACAGAAGAATATCATGGACAGTTTTATGAGGTTGATCTGCAAAAGCTGACATTAGTAACAGCAGCTTGTTTTTCTGTCCAAAATTCGTTAACAAACTTCCTGCTTATGGAATTTAAGACATGAATATTGCTGGGTTGTGAGGAAAGGAGCTGGCAATAACTGCACACACACACACACACTTTCCTACTTGTCTCTGCCAATACACCATAATCTTGATTAGTGATACAGACGGATATTCCAATCCTTCACATCTCCCGAGTCTGGGTTTCCAGCCATGCAGAACTGTGCCATATTTGGATGCTCAGTGGGGTGTGACAAACAACTCATTTGAGGCTAAAAGCAGTATTTGAATTCAGATCTCCTGAGGTAAAAGGGCTAGTTCACTTATAATTTATGTTATCTAGCTCACTCATGACAAAGATTTTCTGCACCAGAAATATCTTGACAGGTGTTAGTACAAGGCACCATAGTTACAATTAATGCAACAGCTTTATTAATTTTGACATTGACATGTGTATTAATAATCCTTGGACTGGCATAAGAAAATCACTCAGCTATATTTTAAAGGTTTAATTATATATGTGCATATTTGTGTTTGGTGTCTCTTACACCCACAGTCAATTTTCCTTGCCTAATGCCTCCTGTCACATTGGTATTATAAAGCAGATGTTTATTATAAATTATACCTCTTTAATATATGAGTACGTAAAGATGCAAAGTGAGTTTATGACTTTTCAAGATTGTGTCTAACAAATTAAACTACATATGAACATCAATCCTACAGATTCATTTACAAATAAGATTACCTGAAGTGCAATATTGTATAACTGAATACTAAAACTCCGGTAGAGAAAGAAAGTATTTAGGAATGGTTGAAGTATTGAAATGTATCAACTCTAAAAGAGACAAAACACTCTAAAAACTGCCCTGTCATACTCAGTTCTACTTCCCATTAATACTCCTGCTATCAACCTTCTCTGTTGTTACAAAGTTTTACAAACTTTATAAAATAGTGCTTAAAACCTGTGATCTTTTAAGCTGTGGTCTTTTACAAAATGCTACACATATCTGTTTGTTTGCGAAGCAAAAAAAGTGTAACACAAATCTGAAAAACATTGGTTTTTATATATGCCTTTTCCCATAATTGAACGAAAAAAAGTAGTCTCCTCCACTGATGGAGTGAAAATTTTCTGCACTGCTTCTTTCTTAATATTCTTTTTCACTCTCAGCTGTTTGAATTCCTTCTCATTCTGAAAAAAAAAGGGAAGTTTTCAAATTGTTGAAATTGTACAGCACGGTAATTTGAAAATTAAAAAATCCCTTGCAGTAATTGTAATTTAGTGTCATGAGACAATTTAATCTGTAAATCTGTTAATTACACTTTTCCCCCCTTGCTGAGATGATGGCTTTGAGTCCAGCTATAACAGTAGTACAAGAGAGTTTAACCCCTTCTCTTTTCTCCACAATTAGTGCTTGTTAGTAGCTTAACATGTATGAAAACAAATAGAATTTTTTGGGAGGTAGAAAAAGGAAATGGAACCAAAACAGGAAAAAGAATATTTGTAGTTTATTTCATAAAAGAAATAATCCTTTGACAATGCTTTTAAAAACCTGTTTTCTTCTTTCCTTAGGGAAAGAATAACATTCCTTGAGTTCATATATTATGAAACCTATGAGGACACTAACAGATGTACCATGCAGCACAAACTTGCAGTGCCAGGGTGGTGAGCTAAACTCTTACATTTTAACCATTTTTGTACTTAAACTCGTGAGATTGGAGTAAAATATTAGGGAGAGTAAAGAAGAGGTAGGGTTTGTTTTTATTTTTAAAATAAGTTCTTCTTGCACACCTTTTTCTTTTTCTTGTCAGAGAAAAAGGGTTATAAATGAACATTTTAAAAGAGATTTTCTTACCTTCTTTAGCCAATGCTACAGCTAGAAGGTTGGAAGTCTAAGCAATGTTCTTTCTGACAGTACCTTTCCATGTCTCTGTACACCAGATTTCTTTTCCAGGTCTAGCAAAAGTGTTCTTCTGATCTATTATTTAAACTTGTGTTTCTAAACAGTCCTCTTCTTGTGGCTTAGCTTTTGAGTCAGGTTATTTCCATCAGGATTCCTAATGCACAGCAATTGTTCATGAAATTATACAGTTAGAAGTTGGTTATGCCTTCTGTTTTCATTAGAAAATGTAAACAGCATTGTTTCATTTTGGGATAAAGGTGAGAACCTGTGAAACTTCCCAGTTGAACCAGACAACTGAAGCAATAGCAGTCACCAGCAGGACATTTGAAATACATACCAGTGTGGAGGGATTTTCTTGGGTATTGTATTTTTTGGGGGTCTGAGATCTTGTGATAGAGAGGCAAAAGCTCAGAGAAGGGAGGAAAGAAACAGGGCAGCAAGGAAGGAACAGACACGGTTTCAGTAGCTGCCTAACATGAAGCAGAGGAAAGGCTGAAAGGGTTGTTTTTGAAGCTGAACTTTACCTAACAATAGCTTGAAGCAGTCAGCAAGGAAACTGCCTCATCTGATTCTGACTGTGTTCAAGGAAACTGTG
The DNA here is from genome assembly GCA_026212715.1 of Elanus axillaris. Lineage (NCBI taxonomy): Eukaryota > Metazoa > Chordata > Aves > Accipitriformes > Accipitridae > Elanus > Elanus axillaris. Next base: position 24,201,256 of record JANZLQ010000008.1, read on the forward strand.
CTATATACAGTTTGTTGTAGATAGACAAAACTGAATCAAACATATTTGATGCCACCATCAATGTATTCCTCTGAGTTTCCCTTCCCCCAAACAGTCTAAAATTAGATTAATTAATCAAGTCAAATACTCTAACAGCACACAAGAGAGTAGAATAGTCAGCATTGGCCCAAGTGCACAGATAAAACCAGTCATTTCTAGCTAAATACTGTTTTTTTGCCTCCTGGATTTTAGCTCTTGAGAGGCCTGTGGGCTGTGCTGTCATTCCACTGTCTGTCCACTCACTAGCTGCATTGGTGGCAATACATTATTTTCAGGTCAAAGTGACCCTCTATGTGTGTTTTGCTTCACCAGACCTGAGGGATTACATTTGGTCATTTTTTTCCCTAGTTCTTGTTGTCTTTGCTAGATTACGCCTGTATTTCTTATCAGTACAAAACTTTGGCCACCTTCTTCATGGCATACCCTGCTGAGGGCGATAGATGCAAACGTTTCGAATGTCAAAATTCATTACTGAAATACTTGAAAAGCCTCATTAGTAAGAAACAAAACAGAAACACCCACATCCATATTACTTATCTGTGTCATCACTGACAGTTAAGAAAGATAAACATGCTTCCCCTCTGTTACTGGCATCATCCAAGCCATAAAGCTTGAAGGAAAGCAAATGCAAATAAATACATGAAATTTATTGAAATCTTCAACTAAGGCTCTAGCCTAACATGTTGGCTGAATATGAGCTGGCATTGTGCCCAGGTGGCCAAGAGGGCAAACAGCATCCTGACTTGTATCAGAAATAGCGTGGCCAGCAGGGAAGTCATCATCCCCCTGTACTTGGCACTAGTGAGGCCGCAGCTCAAATACTGTGTTTTTTGGCTCCTCACTCCAAGAAAGACATTGAGATGCTGGAATGTTTCCAAAGGGCAACAAAGCTGATGAGCGGCCTGGAGCACAAGTCTTACGAGGAGCAGCTGAGGGCACTGGGGTTGTTTAGCCTGGAGAAAAGGAGGCTGAGGGGAGAACTTATCGCTCTCTACAACTACCTGAAAGGAGGTTGTAGAGAGATGGGTGTCGGTGTCTTCTCCCAAGTAACAATAGGACAAGAGGAAATGGCTTCAAGTTGCACCGGGGGAGGTTTAGATGGGATATTAGGAAAAATTTCTTCATGGAGAGGATTATCAAGCATTGGCACAGGCTGCCCAGGGGAGTGGTTGAGTCACCATCCCTGGAGGTATTTGAAATACTTGTAGATGTGGTGTTTAGGGACATGGTTTAGTGGTGGACTTGGCAGTGCTACGTTTACAGTTGGACTCGATGATCTTAACGGTCTTTTCCAACTTAAATGCTTCTTTGATTCTATGATTCTATGTATTGCAATATGATTCAGTACTAAATAATGCCAGGAAATACTTGCAACATCCTAATTTTCTTCCATGACGGCCAGTGCTCCTTGAAGTCTGAAACAGAGTATCTGTATTATTTGCATACGAGCTAAGAGAAATAACCTTTTAAGAAAATTTCAAAGAGAGAGGGAAGGAATTCTCTAGTTCCTTTGTGATCTAAAACCTGAAAGTAATTTGTCTAAAACTGAGTCACTGAGGAGTACACATGTGAAACCCTCACAGACTGCCTTCTGTGTATTGTGTGTACAAGAGCTGCTTGGGTATTATTAAACCCTTTAATTACTTTATTTTTTTATTAGAAGAGCACTGTCTACAAGCTATTGAGCAAACTGTCATCTGCAACATGAAAAAATGCAACTGCCAAATGTGTCAACTGCACAAATATATGTACTATGAGATGAAAGTACTATGAGTGCAGAACTGTTACCACACTCCCTACAGTCTCATTCTCACTTGTTTCTCTGGTATACATGTGTGGTTGGCTTGGAAAGTCACTTGATTACAATGTGGGAAGTGTCTAAGTTCAAAGTTAGACTTGAATCTTTGTTTTCCCTTTGGAGATTTTTTTCTTCCCTACGAGTCTTTTTCTTGTTTCTACTTTTTTCTTTTTTTGAAACAAAATGTTACAGCTCTTTATTTCAAACAAACTTTTCATTTCAAATTCTGCTGTACATTTTTCCCCCGGAGGATTAGAAGATGGCTGAAATAACTTGAAAACAAAGCCAAATATTAAGCTGAATTTTTGTTCTTCATTTCTCAAGTAAATAAATAAAAAAAATCCATGGTTCACACAATTCTACTTGGGCTTTTGTAGTGAGTGTAGAGATGCATATGAATAAGCATATAGCACATAACTCCATGCAGTAAACATTTAACTTCCCAGATGAAATGCCTATAGCATTTGGGTTAATGGTAGTTAGCTCATTGTGCCTGTGCACTGTCATGGTCTTCTAAGATCTTCTGTCATGCTTTTCATCTGCTCCACCTGGTTTCACGACTTACTTTCCAGCTATCCTGTCATTTACATCATTTTTTTCTGCATACTTGCTAGTCATTGAAACCATTTGTGCCCATGGGGAGACACATTTATTCTTTTCTTGAAATGTGCCCCATTTTATGCTTCAGTACTTGAAATCTGACATGGTTTCAGTTTATTTTTACATAAACATTTTAGGTGGCAGTGGTTTTTATTTCTTTTGTTGCCTTTTGTATTCTATATGCTAACAGCAAATCCGTTCTTTCTCATAACTTTCTTTTATTTCAATGTTTATTCAGGGTTTTCTATTGCAATGGAGGAGTTAGAGGATGCTAAATTTTTTTTACACTGCATATTTTAAGTACGAATTCTTCAAAGTGAATATTTCTACTACAGCAGCAAAGCCTGGATTTGTGAGATGTGTTTGGAAAAGTAGTTCTTGTACATACAGTACTATAGGTAACATCAGTCTGATGCCTCAGCTGAGCTAATGGGGGGCAGGAATAGTTGGGCTACAGTTGAAGAAGGTACAGGACAAAATAGCTTGGGAAATACAGCATTATGTTATTGTGAGTCTTACTGTACTGAGAGCCAGGAGATGTGTATTCTATCTATTTGGGAAGCTAAACAAGTAAGACAAAAATGCATCTGTGCTATAGGGGAAAACGAAAAAAAAAAAAAAGAAAGAATATGATTAAAGTCTTTGCAGAGTCCATGCTGGGTAAAATATGGGAAGAAAAGGAAACTTTGAACTGAGTACGTTTATTTACAGTATTTTCGCTTTCATAGTCTCAACTGCTTTTAGTATCACAAGTCCCCAATTCTTTCAACAGGATGTTGCTGCTGCTCCTTTATTTTTGAGCTTTTCATAGAATTTATTATTGATAGTTACTTTTAGATGGGAAATGGAGCTCCTTTATAACCATCAAAACTAACTGCATGAAATTAAGCAACAAATAGGAAAACAGGAATAAACCTTTGACTAAAAATATTACAAAAAATACTTTTCTTTAATATCTTTATTGCTTACATTTAATGTTTTCTGCCTTTCTAACTGGATTTTAATCTGCTTTCCAGGTTTGGTCTCAGCAACATTGCTGTAGTAGAACTTGTGCAGACAACTAGGACAGAACCCTGATAACTGGCCCCTTTTCATGCTTAATAACTGGTATAAAGTCTTGATCCATCTTACACTGAGACAGTAGAGTCCACTGATTTCAGCAGATAGTTGGGCCAGGCTGCTAGTGAGGTGTCGTATCAGCCACACAGCTACACATTTATTGTTACTTTTTACCTCTTTTTTCTCATATACAGCTTAGACTGGATCATCCTAATATGTCCTAGACTGGATATGTCAGCTGAAGCATATTGCATCAGTTACAGAAGTCTTTTGGCTTGGGAGGAAGCTACAGGTATGCCAGGCAGCTGGTGCCTTTACATTGTGGGAGGTTTGAATGTTAAATTTGTATAGTTATTTCAATGGCTCATAAAGTGCGAATCCTTAACTATTTACTCTTACAGAATCTCTGAGAGCTAGGGAATTGCTTTTGTCACTGTTTTACAGCTAGGGAGCTGAAATGCAGTGTTAACTGCCTCACGCAAGGTCACGTAAGAAACCTGCAGTGCAGAAAGAAACTGGCGAGAGCCTTAACCACTGTGTGATCCTCCCTATACCAGATATAAAGCAGGAATAAGCTAAAACCTAAATCTCAGAGGGAGTTTTTCAGGCTCCTTTGGCATCATGTTGTATTTCTAACTGTTCTATTAGTTAAAGATTTTCCTTTGCACTTAACCTAGATGTTCACTGCTCCAGCATAAGCCCATTAGTTCTTGCTCTGTCCTCATTGACTAATGAGAATAATTTGTCCCTATCCTCTTTATAGCAACTCTATGTATTTGTAGACAGACCATGCCTCCTTTCAGTCTTCTTTTCTTTAGTCTGAACATGCCCTGTTTACTTAACCTTTTCCCATAGAACTTATTTTCCAAACCTTTTATAATTTTTGTTGCTCTCCTCTGAACCTTTTTCCAATTTGTCTGCCTTTTTGAAAATGTTGTGCCCAAAACTAAACACAGTAACCTTACAGAGGCCTAATCAGTGTTGAGGAAAACAAAATAATTGCCTTGCTTGTTTTACATGTTATATGTCTATTAACACTATTTAATATGTTTGTGACAGTGTGCTGTTGTAAAATTGTATTTAGTTTTCCATTTACAAGAAAGCCAGGTGGGTTTTTTTTGCTTAGCATTGTTCTTGCTAGCATGCTATCCTTTTCTGTACTGACTCTGTAAATATATTTCTCTTATTCTTCTCATTACTGTTACTTTTTGCTGTCTCTCACTAATGTGACTTGGAAGAAACCTTGTCACCTACATGTGGGTAGGGTCCATTGAGATTCTGGTGGACTGAAGAGCTTGTGAGAAAGGATGGAGAGAAGTTTGGTGGCATTTGTCAAACCACTACTGTTCACTAGCATATTACTGAGTTGTGACCTGTGCTTTCAAACCCATTGTCATGTTCTCCTTTCACATGTCCCTACTAAAGAGCTAACAATTCCTTGCCTTTTTTTAACAAAAATCATGACTGACAAACATGTCTCTGGCCCTTTTCTGCATGGCCAGGAGCAGCCCTCCTGCCAAGAGAGGTATGAATAATGCCAAAGAAACATCAGAACACTGTTGTTTTAGATTGGGGGATTTTAGGTGAGAAGCTATCATGGGTCACTGATGGGTACATTTGATTATGCTATCCTACAGTAGCCACTGTGGACTTGTCTTTATTAAGTCACATTTTACTTATTTCAGCAAAATTAGTTTTTTAAATACATCAGGGTCATGTTGTATTGTAAATGTGGTGGTTAATATCCATAAAATATGCCAGAAAACATACTCTTTGCCTGTTTTTAATTGCTATGTTAGTTCAAGTTGTGTCATATGTCTTTGTGCTATTTACCTTTGGTTAGTCATTACACAGCTGCCAGTCCTCAGTTTTCTAACATCTCTGTACTTGTATGGTGTGCCAGTCCATATTATTCCAGCCTTGAAAGCTGCTGCATAAATTAATAGTTCACCCTGGTGACAGCTGGTATACAGCAATCTACATTTTTCAGCATGTAGCCAGATTTTCATTATTTAGGTATACTACTTTATTTACTCAAAATATGCAACATAAAGTATTTCAGTTATAAATCTAAATAGGAAAGGACAGTCTGCTTGATGCTGAATGTAAAAACCTTGAGTCCCGTGTTCAGCTACTAGAAAAAAAATCCTTGCTAGATATTAGAAACCTAAGCCTCAAGAGAGCTGCTTAGATGTAAACCAAACCTGTTTGAGTGACATACTTGCTTCCATTGTTCATAAAAGGCCACAGACTCAGACTGTCTCTAATCACACTGCACTTCAACAAGATGCACCATAAGTCAGAGGGAGAAAACAGTTTGTTAAGAACTATAAATCAAAACAATCTGTATCACACTTCAGATGAATTCTTTTGTTTGAGGCTGCTACCTGACGCGTGTCTAGCTGGGCATTCATCAAAAGAAAGTATGTAACTGTTAATTATATTCTGGTAATTGCATACTCACCTTTAACATCTGAGAGGAAATAGAGAAGTAATGTTTCCTTTGTCTTGAGTTAAAGTCTGCATCGTCATCATCTTACGCTGCCTCCAGTAATTACCTTGTGTTTTAGTATTTTGCAAACTGTGCAGGCAGTGTGGTTTATTTGTAAAGCTGGATCCGGTGTTAAGGAAGAGCAGCTAGAGCATTTGCAGAGATTGAGATGATGAAGACCACACAAGGCTGATTTAGATAGCATTTTAAGTAATTTATGATGTAAGAAAGGAAGGTCCGTAACAGGGCATTGGCTCAGGGCCCCTCACTGGCATCACACCAGATTTGCTCTCAGTCCAGTTTATTCCTTTTAATCCTTATCATTGGCTTCAGTAAAGTGTGTGGTAACCTTCAGTTGCCTGGATTGATCAAGGCTGTGGAAAGTAGTGCATCACTGTTTAAACTGGAGCCCAACAACAAGCTTATACTGTCAGAGTCTCTGGACGCTGCAATGCAGCCAGTCCAGGGTTTAAAGGAAGGAAACACGAGGCAAGATGCTGTGCCTGTTTCTTCTGAGTAAAATTTACTGTGCAACTTAAACTCTGGACCTGTTTAATGGCCCTAACAGCAGAGTTTCCAGGCCAACAACTAAATCAGCCACAGTGCTCTGCATTTGCAGACAGGCCTTATGTTTTACAAAATTTAATAAGCTGCCCCCTTACGATGTTTTTTTCAAAGACATAGCTTTTACAGTAGTTGCCAAGAAGGTTGTCAAAGGTACAAATACCTATTGGTATAATGAAACTTTAGGGTTTTCTTTTTTTCTGAAAAAGCAAATAAGCAGTCTCCAAGTATTGCTAATTCATTAACAATGAATACATTCTAGAGAGCTCTGCTGGCTGGCCATGGCAATACATTAGTGACTTTTCCAGCATCACTCTATGGCAGTGATATTTCTTGGGTAGCAGTACGGTGAGCCACTGCAGCTGGAGAGCAGGCACAAGGAGGGAGGACTTACACTGTCGCATTTGTAGACTACTTCTTTTTAAATGAAGCTTGCATGAAGCCCAAGTTCCTTGTTTCACCCAGATGCTAGGTTCCCAGTTAAGTTCAATGCTAGCTTCCCACTATATTTTTAAGAAAAAAAAAATCTTCCTTTTGTCTATTGATTTCTATTCAAGGTATCATAACAAATTATATGTCCATTAGTTAAAAAGACTGATACACATCAAACACCCAAGGTGACTTTTAAGGTTGACAGATTCTGTTTATATAAGCTTGTTAACCATACTTGTCTATTTAAAAAATTGAAAAAGAAAATCTTTTGCAGCGGAAATTCTTTGTATTTTGACAAAACCTACATGCTCTATAGTCCTACTTTTCCTGAATTCTCTACTGTTTTCTATGTTTGTGTTGCTCAGTGTAGTTATTACCCTAGCCTGTGTTGCCTGTGTATCACATACTAGAGAAATGTGAAAAAAGTCATGTCCCTCTGATTTTCTCTTAAAAATGTAGAAAAGCATGATTGTCCACTTGAACTTGTGAAAGTACAGGAAAATACTGTTCGCTTCTCTAACAACTCCAAGACATGAAACTCCTCATGGAGGTAACCCAGAGGCACTTGTCTTCTGTTGCAGGGTACTGTTCCTGTTGAGGCTACATGTATTTTGGTGTCTGTCATTGTTTAAGGCTTGATGACTCTTCCTCTTTAAGACAGTTTGCCTAGTGCAAAAATAACCAGTCATTCCAAGTCTTTAAATCAGTTTGTTTCCCATGTCCTGTTTCCTGTCTTCCATTGTTCCATCCCTTTTCCCCACACCCACCTCCTCCAGCTTTCCCCATTACATGAATCACTTTCATGTAAATTATTCCTACTGTTTTTCACTCAGCCTAACCCTGAGGGAATATTACCACTATTAGAAATGTACACATTTTACAGAGCTTTTTAGGAAGAATAGCTTAAATGCAGTGATAAATACAAGAAAATAGATATGTTTTTACCACAACCTGCCTGCAGTATTTTCTTTCCATTGTAGGGAGTTTTCATGGATGTATGGCAAAACAAATTACAATCACTGGTTTTTGTTTTTTTTTTCTCATCTTAGCTATGTATTTCAAATGATAAATAGTATTATTATTGTTTTCATTGTTATTAATATTATTAGAAAAAACAGTATTTTCCTATGCAATTTGATTATCAAAGCCTAAGTATTTTGTTTCTATCACAGAAGAACTCCCCTTTTTATGTCACTGTTTTACTGTTTAACATTATAAATATACAATATACAGCTTTTAAGGTCAAGCAGAAAGGAATATTTCCTTTTCCAAATATCTGTCAACAACCACACGGAAGAGAAGACAGTACTAGCATAATTTAATGTGCTTTCACTTGATGAAAAATGTTCTTTGGACGCTATGTCATGACACGTACTTTAAGTAAAGCTTTTCTCAGGTGCTTTATCTTACACTGTATAGCTTTGCTTCTCTTAGACTAATATTTTTCAGTTTTCTTATTGTTTGAGGCTACAAATATGTCAGAAAAAGCTCATAAGTATTATTTATTCTTCTAGCATTTGGGCCTCATTGTGATAAGAATGAGCAGTTGCCAACTTGCAGATGACAGGAGAACCAGTTCCAGGTTTTGGTGAATCTAGAGGTCACTGATGACTGTGCTGGAACGCAACTAGCCTATGATTAAGCAGCAAGTTTGACAGGTGTAGCTGTGGCGAGACCCATGGTTTGACACATGCCCTCTGTCTTCCAGCAGGGACTGCTGCAGAGCAATAGTCACCAAACGTCCCCGACAGACTCCAGAATTATTTTCAATCTCCCGCTCCCCCCCAGTTGCATTTAATGTAAATATATCATGGAGCTGTTGATTCTATTGAGTCGGAAAAAGGAGAAAGTTACTGAAGAATATTAAATCTGAACTGAGACAATATAAATAGTCTTGGATCTTTCAGTAAAATACACCTAAGCTCTACTGGAGTTATCTCCTTGGATAGAAAAGACACACAAATATAACATGTAAAGACATAAAATCCTTTTCATTGCAAAACAACATATCTGAAAGGAAGCAAAGTGCTGCAAAGAATGCGAGCTTTAAGCCTAGTGTGACAACTCTCGCAATAACCATAACCTGTGTGGTGTGCAGGGTTCAAAGCCCTAACCACATCACCTGGCCAGCACAATGAGAAACCCAGGGATCCAGTGGAAACTGAAAGTATTCTGAAGCTGAAATACTGTCAGATAACATAAGAGCCTGTAAAGGCACAAATTTTATGAGAAGACACACTGTTTTCAGGCCAGATTATAGAGTCAAAAAACTGTAGGTACACTGCCAGGCACAAAGTCCAGTCAATGGGTTAGATATATGCTTTTTCTGACTTTGCTGGAAGATATGAGATATATGGCTCCTTCCAATTGGCCTTGATTAAGGACTCTCTCTTCTCAGATAAGGATTTTATGGTTAGATTACAACATCTGAGTGAGCCTCTGTAAATTGGTTTTGTAAAAGTAAACATTTCCAGAGAGGAATTCACCTCATCCTAAAGGAGACATTTAGGGTAGGTCAGGTGAGTTACCTCTGGAGGCCTTTTCTCACCTTTAACTGTAAAGAAAGTTGGCTAAGACTTAAATGTTTATGTTCTGTATGTTATGATGATATGAATCCTGATCCTTGTGTCTCTTACATGGTTAAACCACCACAGCTGCAATATCACTGCCTAGTATTTTGTTACAAATAATGCATCTTAAAGGATTTTATGGGATCTTAAAAAACTGTTTCTGCTGTCTGCTTATACTGCAGGTTTCACATATAGCAGTTTGGTTACATTGCCAATGTTTTGCTGATTGAAAAAAATTATATGATTATATTGCTTCATATTGCTACTAGTCTTCTGAAAGAAAATAATGGACTGTGTTGCCAAAGGAACCTACCTACCGATATAGAAAATTGTGAGATATCACCACAATACAAATGGTAGTACAAGCACAAACTCAAATTAGTAAATAAAAAAATAGCTTATGAGGTGAAGAAGGCTTGTATTTTTCTGTTGAGACACAACAGTATGGTAGCTTTCTGTAAGAAATAGGACTTTCCTTGAACTGACCATAACAAATACATTTATCCTTGAATAATAATAAAAAAAAGGTGGTGAGAAAACTTTATGCTTTCAGAGCTGAATGAGAACTCTGTGCAGACAAACTCGTAATAGAAACACATATGGTATACACAACAATTGAGGCACAAGGCATCAGCTTAGATATAATGATAAATATATGAAAGTAAATTGAATAAATTTTTGCATTTGTCTTTATATAACTAATTCCCCATGCATTATTGTTTAGGCTTAGGACAACCAGACTTATCTGTCAACTAATTTCACTAACTTTAATTCTTTCACCAACTTGCTCAAAAAAATATTGTTAGTCATCTCTAATGAATATATCTTTTCCAGTTCTGACTGGGCAAATATAGTTTTCATACTTCTGATGATACTTCCAAACTATATTTCTTACATTTTTCTAACTTGTTATTTTTTGATGAATCATGATTTTACTGACATAAAAAGAGGTTCTTTCTTTAATTATTGCATAAGAGGTTTGGGGTTTTTTTTACATTTCAGGATGAAAAATTTCCACACATAATACATGATTGTCTTTGGAAAACTAAAGGACTGAGTTCTGATACTTAACTGACTTTCATTCTCCTAGAGACTCAACTTTATCCCCTTTTTCCAATCATGGGGCTGCTGGCTACGGCTTGTAAAGCAAAGTTGGATTATCTAGAGTAACTGCATAACTAATCAGGAAAAGAAGTGTCAGTTATTTTTTATTTTTTTATCAAATGTGACTTCAATCTAAAATGACTTCAGTGTCTTGAAAAATTGTAAATAAAAGCTTGAGTGGAAGTATGTAATTTTACATCACATTTACTTCTACTTTTTTATTTTAGGTATTGTGGGTGGATGAAATTTATGCCCTGGAAGAGAGAGAATTTCCCGAATGATCTGTAGTTCAGTGCCTGTGGATTTCACTTGAACCTTGGAAAAGTCAGCTGCAGACCTCTGATTAGGTCTGTTTTCAGTCTTAGTTTCTCACTTTCTCCTGTAAAGGTTGTTTGAGTGAATAACAAAGTATTCAGGGCACCAGACTGGTCCAAATTTCATTCTTTTTGGTTTTAGGCATTTAACCAAAATGTCTACACTACAGTTTTTTATTTAATGGTCCCCTTTTTCATAATGTTTCCATTGGGTTATGAAGACCTCCAACAGAATATTCAGTTCTCTTAAAGTCCAAATTTCTTTCTGGAGATCATCTGCTCATTCTTGAGTTGATAGTTAGAGTGGATTTGTGCTTACATATGTAAAAGTTGAATGTGTCTGTGAAGTGTACAACTTGGCATCAGAAGGTTGCCTATTCAGTGATTTTTTTAGAAGTCCCAATTCCTTTCTAAAGCACAGCAAAAAGTAAATAGTTAAACATCAGCATTTTTCATAAAAACTTATTTTTTAGATTTCTCAACTGTTTATGTTGAATTCTTTACTGTTATTTAGTTTCCTAGCCATCTACACAAGATTGGAAGCAATGAAAAGCACAATTTCTGATACTGTTTTTATTATGGTATGCAAGAAGACCTTTTTAAAGAGAGATCATCTTTTATTTATGTCGTCAAAAAGTAGCCAGATTTCAGAAGAGTTCAGTGAATGTGCTGAGCTTTAGGGAAAAAATCTCTACATAATGCAGCTCTGGACAAAAACTTACAATGGTAGTCACCCACTCACTTCAAAATATGGTTTGTACTATACTACTGTAGAGCCTTAATAAGTCTGAATGAAGCGTGCAATAGTTAGATCAATGTCTGTTTTGATATGTTAGTTTTGCCACTGAATTCACTAGGATGAGGATTGTACCCATCATCTTTTGTTACACTTGAATCAAAAGAATTTGTCTTTAATGCTAGATGACACAGAAAGATTCAGTCAACGGGATATAGAGATCTTTCTTCCAGCACACCGGTTACAAATCTTTAGTAGAGGTGGTGGGTAAACGTCCCACAGTCTTTCATACATTAGACACACATGTTCTTAACTTGTTCAGACGTCATCTTCCTTAGAGGAGGTTCCTAAAAAAACCATTCATGCAAAAGATATATTAAAAAAGATCAATGACAAAATGTCACTGAGAATTGAACTCATGTAAAGAGCCTTAGAGTGGCAGAATATAAAGTGAAAGAGACGCTGTCACTCTGCTTTTATCTCTTTGATCCCATGTTCAAGACTAGCATAGGCCTGCAGCAGTGCTTAAACTGTAACGCTGTTACAAGAGCAGCTATTGACTTTGGCATTATTGAGAACCTAATACCATTTATTGAAGTCAGGTTTTACTGATTTTTAACACTGACAAGATTCTGTAAGGGCAGATCTAGTAACAGTTTCATTTGTATTTCTCAGAACTACCACTAATTCTCAAAACAACAACAACAAAGCAACAACAACAAAGAAAAAGAAAACAAACCTCACCCCACAACTGTATGAAGAGAATATATAGGAGTTTGCAACAAACATGCCACAGAAGTGGAAAAACACACTCACATTTTCTAATTTATTTCCATAACATGACTGGAAAGAGTACAGATGAATAATGGTAATTCACCTTCTGATGCATGGAGATATTCTTAATATCACACTGCCTGCAAATGTATATTTTTAAAGAAAATATTCTATTTTAAAAATTCCTAGATTTTTTGGTTTTGCAAAACTCATTAAAAAGAAAAGAGATTGATTACTAAATATACAAGATTATTCATTTCAAAGAGCTACTTTGGTCTCTGTTCTCTGTTGATAAATTATGTCTGTGATTTGGTTTCTAGGTCAGCTTCAAGTCAGTGGTAATACTCAAGCATTAACATGAATCTGTATCTTAAGTTCAGAAGAAATAATCTACTAACTTTTGAGTTGCAGGATTGTTGTGGTTTAACCCCAGCCAGCAACTAAGCCCCATACAGCCACTTGCTCACTCCTCCCCTTGGTGGGATGCGGGAGAGAATTGGGAGAGTAAAGGTGAGAAAATGCATGGGTTGAGATAAAGACAGTTTAAAAGGTAATGCAAAAGCTGTGCACACAAGCAAAGCAAAACAAGAAATCCATTTCCCACTTCCCATGGGCAGGCAGGTGTTCAGCCATCTCCAGGAAAGCAGGGCTCCATCATCCCTAACGGTGACTTGGGAAGACAAACTGTAATGCCAAATGTCCCCCCTTCCTTCTTCTTCCCCAGCTTTACATGCTGAGCGTGACGCCATATGGTCTGGCATATCCCGTGGGTCAGTTGGGGTCAGCTGTCCCGGCTGTGTCCCCTCCCAACTCCTTGTGCCCCCCCAGCCTGCTCGCTGGTGGGGTGGGGTGAGAAGCAGAACAGCCCTTGGCTCTGGGTAAGATCTGCTCAGCGGTAAGCAAAACATCTCTGTATTACCAATGCTGTTTTCAGCACAAATACAGAACATAGCCCCATACTAGCTACTATGATAAAAATTAACTCTATCCCAGCCAAAACCAGCACAAGGATTTATCCCTTAACTGAAATTAACCCGAAGTTAACATGTCATGGCGAAGTGGTCTTGCGAAGGCAAGATGAAGCATCAGAGTAACACATGCTGGTGCCGCATTTTGCCTCATACAGGCCTGGAACCCTAAGCTGTGTGGGAAAACCCAGACAAATCTTGGACTTCTTTTCTTAACCTTTTTCTTACTTTGAAACTAATTTTCCAACTATGTATTTGTGAGCTGAAAGGAGAGAAGAAGCATGAGGTACTTTCCTGCCACATTTTTCTTTGAATTTTCTGAGATCAGCTTCCAATTTTATGCACCTCAAGTGTCCCTACTTAAGAAGTGGCAAAGCAGAAGTCTCTCCCATTCAGAGGTACAGCTTTCCAAACTGTGGTTATGTCTGCTTGTGGTGCATTGGAGGGGGAAGCCAGTGACTTGGGTTTTTACATATAAGAAATACTATGTAAAAATTGAATGACTAAATGTGTGGCAGCTTTGAGAGGTCCCTTGAGACATGAGTGATCCTTAGTGTTTGACTAAATTTCTGCTCAGTACTGGATTTACAATTTCTATTTGTTATCTATGCTTCATAGTGTAGGTTATAAAATGTGGTGATAAGGATAAAGGCTGGAATAGCATGGAGTTGACTGAAACAATGAAAACTTCTGAAATATTGTCATATATCTCTAGTATTTCCTCTTTTTGATCAAATTTAGCATGGGAAAACACATCTATTCTGAAGATAGTGCACTCTTTTTAAATATATTTCTCTCTATAACAACAAAAATAAAAGTAGCATAAACTGTACAGACACACATGCACAGAGATGTATGTATATTCCACTCTGTGGTTTGTATATGTGTACTATAGAAAGCACAACTGAAAATCACCAGTCACTTAAAACATCACAGTCTGGAGTATGCCTGAGTTGTGCTGTAAGTACAGGAAATTAATTCAAATAATAGGTGCCATTACTGTAGCATGAAACTATTAGTTAAAGTTCACAGTGTTTGACTAGATCATTTAAACCTTTATTAGAAAAAAATGAAATTTTGAATGTTTGAATGTTCTTCTTTTCTTTCTTAATTTGAGCAGGCTTTCAAAGTTTAATCAAAAGCATCTGGAAATAAGTTTCACTGCCATCCTCCCTGTTCAAGTTCCAAAGAACAGAAGGCAAAACTCCCTGTGTATGGTGCTAAGTAGTATCATAGGGGTGTCAAACTTGACTTGGGGTGGATTGAAGTGCCATTATTCCTCCCATTCTTGCTTCATTTTTAATGATCTGCACCTGAGCTCTGGCGTGTATTTTCTGACACTTATTAGCAATCTACAGGTCTGAGAAAACCGTTGTTTATCCATCTCTCACCTGTGAAAATGTTAACAAGATGCGACGTGCAGCACTGTCTGGTGCCAGCTGAAGGTCATGGCTAGAGTGAAGAAGCGTCTGACATCTGTCTCTCGCAGTGGGCATTGCACCGTGTTTCACTGAAAGCAGCAGACTGAGCGATCTCACACCATTAATATCAATGGGACCTGAGTGCATGCTACCTGCATTCATTCCTCGGTTCCAGGACTGGAAATGCAGAGCTGTTAGCACACCTCGTTCACATCCTAGATAAGAATGTTGAAATAGTTCCACATGGCAGATGAACAAAAGAAGTCATTAGGCTTATTCTTGTCCACATGCACTCAAGTGCTTGACAGCAACTGCCCCTGCTATTTTAAATCAAGACTGAGAGACTCAAGGCTACTGATTTACCGAATTTCAATCAACCTTGATTCATCTTTTCTTCTTATTATTTTTCGTTTGTGAGGGGCTGCTTCAGAATGACTAAGTCTCTAACTAAACCAGTTACTTTGATTTTCAACCCTGCAGTATTTTCACAATAGGCTAGTATTAATGGCATTTGCATTTTGGAAAATTGGCATACTTCTTCAGTTAGAAGTTTTTTAGAGTGGGATAGATGTCTCACATGCGATACAGTTTTAAATAAGCTCTCCTCTCCCTCTCTGTGTCTATGAATGAATGGCTGTGAGTGAAAATATGCACTTATTTGTGAATATTTATGTCTGTGTGAATTACCTGTGGAGACAGATAGAAACCAAAATAACTATGCAAATATCATATAACATGTATCTATATGTATATATTAGTGAATAGAAATTGGTCTCTTACTGAAATATATATAAAACAGTTTTGCAGGGGTACATACAAAAGTAATATCTCCTTTCCCTTTCTGTCTCTCTTCCCTTTCCCCTTCCCCTTCCTCTTCCCCTTCCCTCTTCCCCTCCCCTTCCCCTCTCCTGCATCCTCCCATCTCTTCCCCCTCCCACCTCCCTTCCCCTTCCTCCCTCCTTCCTTGTGCCCCTGCTCCACTCCCCCTCTAACTCTGTCTCCCTTTCCTCTTCCTGTTTCCCTCCTTTTCTTCCATCCTTCTTTCCCTTCTTCTTCTTTTTTCTGTACAGTGGCTTGCTTTCTTTTTTTCTGCTAGTAACATTTTCTTTCTTTTGCAAATCATTCAGACACGTCAGCCCATGCTGGGCTGGCAAGCCACTAACAACTTCTCAAGAAACTCTTCCATTTCTTGTACGGCGTATGAAATGATGCCATTCAGCAGACAGACAGTGGAAGCAAGATGTTAAACATTTTCAATTTTTATTTATGGCAATGGGGATTATATTGCTGGAGGTACTAAGAACAGGTTTACTTTCTGAAGGAGCCAAATTTGTCTCAATTATGTCTGGATGGAAAACTATCTGTCCCAATAGTCAGTGAAAACAGCTTTCCCTCTACCTTTTATTCTGAATTTTAAGTATATTTTGTGAATGGTTAAACACCTTCATTCTTAATCTCATTAGCATAAGGTCCTCACCCAGGACACACTGAAAAAGGCAGAAAGACATTCACAAATTTGAGTAGACTTTAGTTCTGACACTAACAAATGTCCCACTAGCTTAGCCTTTCATCAGTCAGACAAATGAAAAATAATGTTAACCATTTCTATCAAAAATAAATACCAGTTGTTTTCTGAGGTCTTTTTCTCAGCAGTTCCCATTGATGCAGGCTATAGCAGGCTTTGGAATATGACATTCTTTTATTGGCATGTTCCTTTTGAAGCAAACTCCAAATCATTGTTTTGTTTTGTTTTGTGGGCTCATGGGTGTTTAAAACGACCTCTCAAAATCTTGAAAGTAGCAATTGTACTCATAAGTACAGTAGTGGGCAATAAATAAGAAAGATTAAGCATTCTGTAGCCAGGTTATAGTGGAACAACAACAACAAAGAGCTTGCTGCATTCTTTCTAAACAAACAAAAAAGCGTAATTGGAAAAAATCATTTTTATGGTCCCTTACATTAGATGGGGCCACTGAGTGAAACATTCACTGATGAATTAGTCCTCTAATCTGTGGAGGAAAAACAGCTACTGGCAAATTAAAGAGTCCTGGAATAGAGCCATGAGAACTAAATGGCTAAAAATGAAAACAGGCAAACATTTGAAGTGTATTCTACAGCATACAGATCTTTCCACACCTCCCCCTTTTCCATGGCTAATTCATTGTCATGGAAACTGAATTTATCAAAATGTTCTTGTTCACTCCTAGTGACCCAGTGAGTTGACTTACAGAGCTGGTGAAAGGTAACTCAGGCTGAAGCAATTTTTACAAATGATATGCAGCAGTTCATAAATCAGTAAATTTTGAATGGTACCATTGTGCTTCCCGAATAGTTTCCCCTAGTCTCAAAAGACTCTTTTTGTCTGCAAGATAGAGGTGTCTGAAACCCTTACTAATAAGTTAGCATGGGAGGCATGTATGAGTTTAGTGCCTTTCTTCCCCTCTGCTCTCCTTTAATTTGTTTTTCTTCTTACCCTGTGAATTTATGCTAAAATCCCGTTATTTCTGTCTTTTATTTACTTCACGCATTCTCCACAGCATTTTCCTTTGCTGATCTGTAGCCAAAGGATGCAAAAATCCTTCACCACCCCATCGCAAACATCTCTTCTTATCTGTTTGCTGAAGGTAGGTGTCGACTATTAAGTGTAATACACAATGACTACTGTATGCATCCAGCTTTGCCAAATCCAAAATAACCCTGGAACTCTAAGAGCTTTCATCTTGTCTCAGAAGGTGGGGTTGCTTGTATTTCTTCATCGTACAGGAAAATTGTCATATAATTATTTTGAAGGTTTTTCAGCTTCCATGTCGCTGCCAAATTCCATCAAGGTTGATTTTTATTTTATGTTAGCAATTAGTCACTTGTTGTCATGGAGACCACACTTCACATGATTCTTGAACTTAAATGGCTGAATGTGATCATACAGCAGCCCTTCCTTCTTTAGCCTCAGTAGTTAAAGTCCTGCTTTGTATGTGTGTGTGCGTGTGTGTGTGTGTCATCTTGATTAGAGAGTCACATAAAATATCTATAAACACACAAAATAATAGCAGAGGGCTACATCAATTAAAATGGGGTATTCAATAATTCATTCTTTAATTAAAGCTCTTCCTTTTCCTATTGCTGTAACCTTTCAAGTGTTAAAGGAGACATAAGATCTAATCATTTGTATGAAGTATCTTTTCTAATTAGCAGTTTGTGAAACAATAATGAAGGAAAACAAAAAATGGGGATTTTAAATACTTTTGCTTTTAGGCTTAATGCAAAAAAACCAAAAACACTCTAGAGAAAATATTTTCTAGGGAATGTCTGTGTCTGAGGTTATAGATGATATGTATTTATGCACACAGAAAGGGATGCATTCAGTTCAGCTTTTTGTTGGTAAACAGATGAAATGACTCAGGACGTAAGAGTCAAAGGATATGTCCCAGTGTGCTGTGTATAGCAGAGAGATTTTAATTTGGTTGTCCACTAAATATGTTGTATCTGCAAATCAAAATCTTAAAACTTTACTTCAGAAGCCACATTTTTCAATAGCAATCACACTGAAGGATTAGTACATTGTATATTTTTTCACGTGAGCGATGTCTCCACCATTTAGAAATATTCTAGAAATATTCCTGTGTCATAAAGATGTGTTTCCATTGAAGATTTTTTAGATTATATTGCTATAATAGTAGGGCAGAGGAAGCTGAAACAGACCAATATAAAGACCTGCATGGAGTCTCCTATTCCAGAGTATGATATTTCTTTGGGTTTGGTTAATCCACTTCTAAACTATCTGGAGATTTTTATTTATATGCGTGCATGTGTGCGTGTGTATACATGTGTGTGCATGTGTATATGTGTGCGTGTGTATGCATATGTATATATATACACTATTCTTAGAAAAACAGTTCTACATGCAAGAGTTATGCAGATATGACTACAATATTTTAAATTCACGGCTTGTACTGTTTTAATTTCATTGTCTGGATAAATTGTTTCTGTAGTTGCACGTTCATGTCTCTCTCTGTCTGATTCTTGAAAAATGCTGAATGGCCTGTAATCAATAAGAGTTCAAGGTACTTGAACCTCATAGGAAATGATAAGAATCTCCTCTGGGCACATGAAATTATAAATGCCACTCTAATGAATGTTAGCCAGTAGACATAGTGGTTTTTGAAGACTTTCCTGGTCCTTGAAGCATGAGAAGACTCAGTTTTGAAAGGACACTGTGCTTTTTATTAAACTTTTCAAAAGTCCGTTTGGAATATTAGAACTAAACTAAAATATCAGTTCATGTAGCTATCAGAGAGAACTGTAGTTCAGAGGCACAATAAGACAAATCCTTCCCTGAGGTAATACAGCTGAATTCAATGTTATTTTCCTCTATATCTCTTCCCATGTATTGGAGACTCATTAATTGGACTCATTAACTTTACACAGTAAATATAGCTGTTTGCTTTCAGTGATACAAAAGCAAATATTGTAGGATTTCAGCATGCATTAGATGTGTTCAGAGGTTGCCTACAAAGAAGAAATTTTGAAGTATTTTAGTGGAGAAGTATTCACTTATTCAGTATGCTATATTAACATCAAACATTTGATTGAATACATTTTATTTTATTATTTTTAAAGGAAGGGAAGAACAGAGGTAAAATTGTCAATTTCTCATATTTGTGGTGATAAATATATCTACCAGAAGGTAACCTAGTTATGAAAGTTAACATATTTACTGGACATTTTTATTAAACATTAAGAGAATAGGTACATTTTTCACTATTTGCTGTATGTTTCTGTGCTCAATCCAGTCCTAGGGAATCAAAACAATTATTCTGAAAACGATTTAGAAAGCAGTGCGAAGCCAGAATTTGCCTCGTGTTAAGATACACTGAATTCCATGTTATCAGATTAAGTATGGTATTTCCTGGTAAATTGTGAATTTGGGCTTAAGTTCTTTTTGAACTATTCCCCCTTGTTAATGTGTCAGGTTACTCTTGGTTCCTATTTCTTTAGAATTACTTCAAATGTACCTTTGCAGTGCTAACTTCTCCTAAAATTTCTTAGGACTACAGTCTATACTTAAAACTTCTAAAATCATAAATCTAGTATCAATAATTGTGTTAGCCCTGTGGTACCTAGAACACATATAGAACCTTTCTTGAATACTTCCAGTATATGTTGTTGTACTTTCTACTGTTTTTAAAAGTTGTGTTAAATTAACACTTCTCACTAATTCTACACTGTATTTGTTTTCACAAATATATGAAATTTTATCTTTTGTTTCATTAAAAATGCAGACAATGAAAAGGATCAACTTTATAATGGAGTGAAACATTTGACCTTGCACATATATTCCACAGAACTATTTCTATTATTACAGCAATTTCAAAGAAAATATTATTAAAATAAAAATATAGAATAGTATTCTTCAATATGCACAATCAGGCAAACAAATACTCCTTAAAATTGGATGTAGGTGTAATTTCAAAATAAGAAGCTGTAAACCAACTGATTTTCTTCATTGTGTGGCATTTCTTGGGATATATTTCAGCCCTGTAATCTGTTTAACATTTTTGTACTTGGAAAGACAATAGAATATGACAGGTTCTTTGACAGTTTGCTAACACAAATTAACCTCATTTATGGGAAAACTGGCTGTGTGTGAACATCTACTTTTGCAGTACTTTGTAAGACAATCTCTAAATTGCTGACTTTCTGGGAGGTCTGCTTCCTAAATTTTAGGCATTCTGCTGAGTAATAACACTTATAATATAGTATGTATCTTATGATAAGCTTGCATATGGATGACCTTATAATATTTGTAGGGGGAAATAAAGAAAAAAGACATGCTTGATACCTTGTTTCAAGCTACTGAAATTCTCAGCATTGCACCTGTAAAATACTACTGCTTTGCGCAGGATTTCATTGGGGTAACAGGGAGGGGTATTTGGCCATGGTTTATACTTTAATTCATAAAGATACCATTCAAACCAAGCTTAATAGCAAATATTTCATGACAGGAATCACATAGAAATAATATTAGCATAAGGGAAATGCTTAGGATTATATACTTTTTTTTATTTCTATCTAGTATGATAAATGAATAAATGATTGCCCTCTAGGAACAAGGAGAAGAATACAGGAGAATCTGTTGTCAGTGTATTCCCTTTACAAAATGATGATAACCAAACTAACTATTAGACTTTTCTTATTTTGCTAAATTTCACATTGATGGTGGCTTAGAATTCTTTTTTGAGTAGGTGAGAGGTTTGTGAGGTGATCAGTTGGGTGAAGATGGTGAGGAATATCTATGAAATAAAATCAAACACCAGTGTACTTTACAAATAAATTTACAAATGAAGGTCTGAGGGTCCTGTCTATCCACCTACTAAAAGCATGTATATTTCTTCTTTCAGTTTAAGATATACTTTTGAATAGAATTTTCACATAGCTAAAAAACAGAAGAAAATACAAAAAGTTATACAAAACCCCCTGTTGCCTCATATATAGTTATTTTCTTGTGTATAACTCCTGGTGCTGAAGAAAGGACCAAGAAAGTTTAATTGAGGGTGGGGTGGGAGTGTGGGGGGAAATGGTATTTTCTAGTCTGAATTTTGCAATGAAAAAAAGCTGTATCTTTAAAGAGGAATATTTGCTTTGTGGACTAAATAAATAAATAAATAAATAGCCAACTTCTTTAGTACTCTAATCTTGGACTGAAAATTTTCACTTTAGGCTACCTTTTCTGAAAGTCTTTGCTGTAATTTTTATTTGTTCTGGATGACCTACATTTATGGTGGTAAAACCTTTAATGTATAATCATATCATCATATTTTCTGTATGTCACATGTTGGGAATAAACTATTTTAGGTGCATTTTGAAGCATTAAAGTATGTTTATGGATTATCTCTTGTACCGTTAATATAAAGTTAGACCCCTCGGTTACTGTAAGTTCAATTGTGTGCAACTTAGAGGGAGCCGTTGCAATCTCTAAATATAGCTTAAAAGTGTTTCTCTATAACTAAAATGTCATGACATTAACATCCAGTATCTTGGGATACTCCAAAGTTAGAAACTGGGAAACTGATCCTTTCCAGTAACATAAAGCTCTAATTTCTAGCCTTACAAGTCCTCAAAGAAATGGACTTACCTTCTGACATTTTAGATATAAAAAAAGGTTTTCTGAGTCCTGCTCATCCTCTATACTAGGAAATCATATTTTCTAAGGAAAATCTACTGATTTGAAAAGAGAAAGAAGAAATGCATCTCTGTTATATTTAATATTAAAAAATAATAATAAAATACCTATTGGTTCTTTACAGGTATTCTATAGTTCTGATATTTATAGGAGGGGGTCTAGGTCATAAAAGCTATTCTAATAAATCAAAGATTTACACATTATTTTATAATCAACTGCATATTTATGAAAAGTAGACATACATAGTTCTGGGTGAAACTAGAATTTTAAGATGCATATATATATGCTTTTTATGAACAGAGAAAGGAGATTTTATTTGCTGCTATTAAGAAGAAAGTTCAGTTAAAGGGAAAAATACAGATGTAGTGTGTGCTTAGCTTTTCTTTGACCCAGTGCTCATCAGTGGTGATTGTCTATTCTGGGCTTTTTTGGCAGTGAGACTGAATCTGTAATTAATTGCAGATATGAATATGAAAAGAAATTTACTTTCTCAGTTCTCTTCAGTAAAGCATTTCGTTGAACTGGATGACAAATCAGTGGCTGAAGTTGCATGTCACGGTCAGACTGCGTTTCCGTTTAGGGCCTATTGCAGAGTGACTGAAAAATGGTAGAGTGGTTCAGCTCCATTTGCTGAATAACCTGGAGGTCCTTAGGGGAAAAGGGGAAAAATCTACTGTGTCTCAGAGATGGTTGGATCTAAACTGAATTCTTGGCATGCAAATAGCATATTTCTCTTGCTTGCAATACCTTGTGTTAATCCTGGCTCTGACTAGTGTAATGGGAATATCGGACATCTCCCCAGAGTAACATTTTGCAATACAGCAAAAATAATATGTAGTTATCTGTGTGTTAGGACAGGAAATTATATATACGTTTCTGAGCTGGATCACTAACGCTCCTCAATACTGTATGTGTAAGTTTACAAAAGAGAACTTGTTTCCTTAACATCAAATCCAAGAATTTCAGAGTTGCTAAATGTCCCAACTTTTTTGGCCTAGGTACCTTGGAAAAGCCTTGTTTTTTAAATGTGAATTTCCACAGCATTATGAGAATCATATCTTGGATAATATAGAAAGAACCAAGAGAAGAAAATTCTATAGTCTGTGTTAAACATGCAGTCCAAAATAACTTCAAAAATTTATCTACCAAATTGCATCCTGATTTACACCAACTTTAGTTTTTCCTACATACTGTCTCTAAGAAATACATATTATCTGTAAATATATACATTAACAAAGTATATAAAAAAGGTATAGATCTAGATACATATACTGAGTACTTGAATGTACAAAAGTTTCAAGCTATGTTATAGCTATAATTGGTTACATAGGAAAACAGGACTTTCAGTCTTCTATGGACTAAATGTTTTGTTTGCATCATATTTGACTGTCCTGGTTTCAGCTGGGATACAGTTAATTGTCTTCCTAATAGCTGGTACTGTGCTATGTTTTGGTTTCAGTGTAAGAATGTTGATAACACACTGATGTTTTCAGTTGTTGCTAAGTAATGTTTAGTCTAAAGACAAGGATTTTTCAGCTTCTCATGCCCAGCAAGCGAGAAGGCTGGAGAGGCACAAGAATTTGGGAGGGGACACAGCCAGGGCAGCTGACCCAAACTGGCCAACGGGGTATTCCATACCATGGGACGTCACATCCAGTATATAAACTGGAGGGAGTGGAGGATCACTGCTCAGGGACTAACTGGGTGTTGATCGGCAGGTGGTGAGCAATTACATTGTGCATCACTTGTACATTCCAATCCTTTTATTATTACTGTTGTAATTTTATTAGTGTTATAATTATCATTATTACTTTCTTCTCTTCTGTTATATTAAACCATTCTTATCTCAACCCACTAGCTTTACTTTCTTTTCCCAATTTTCTCCCCCCATCTCACTGGGTGGAGGAGAGTGAGTGAGTGGCTGCGTGGTGCTTAGTTGCTGGCTGGGGTTAAGTAACAACACTCAATTATAATCTATACAAATGATCAGCACTAACAGCTGATGACTCAGGAAACAGCAACAGTTTTATTGCAGAAAAACTGGAATATTTAGAGACTGAAAACTCAAAACCCATTTGAATTTATGTAACTAGCAAGTGCTTGCTAGATAGTGAAGGCATGCCTGGTTCAATATAACTCAGATGTCAGTTGAACGGTTTTATTTTCATTTTATATTTTCCCTTCCTTTTTCTCTTTTCTTATTTCATATTGTCTACTTTCTAAATGTGAGGTCCTAAACCAGTTATTCTTAGACATCTAGCTATCAGAGAAGACTCCTAGAGGGATAAGAATGGATAAAATTGGATAGATTTTTTTTCTCCAGCTTTTCCTTCTCTCTGACAGATTTTGACCATGATCTGAAGTGAATTTTATGCCTAAACTAGCTTTATAGAGCAATTCTGAGGTAACCTTCATATATTGAGTTCATTGTTAACAATTATAAACTGTACTTTCACATTATCTATCGTGGCTTATCACAATGAATCCCTGTTATTGTCTCTAGCCAGTTCAATAGCCCTGACAGTACTGTAGTGGTGGTGATGTGTGTTTGCATGTAACTGGGGCATGGAAGCATCCTTCACTGATATTTTCTGTTCCTGAGAGGCCTTGCATAGAGAGAGGATTGATCAAATGGTCTCCTACAGGCATGCCATTGCTGCAGGCTGGTCATTTAGGGTGGCCAACCAAAACCAAAAATGAGGCAAATAAAATAAAAAAGAACACAGACGTAGCTAGAGGCAGAAAAAAAACTGTCAGTCCATTCTTTTGTTTATAGCTGTGCTTCAAGCATCAGCGCTTGTAAGAAGCTCCAAAGTGGCCCGAGGACGAAGCTCTGTAATTGGAGGCAAGCAAGGCACAGATGCTAGCTTTTATTAAATATCAACAGAATTTAACAGTGCCAACAGTCCAGCACTGAAGGAGAAGGAAGGATGGGAAGGAAATTCCTTCCCTGGGCTAATTTCATGCTTACTGTCTTTCAGACCTACTTATCAGATCTGTCATTATATTCTGTGTCTCTGACAGAGTCAGGCTATCTATTAATACCTGTATAGCTTTATGCACTTGAGCCATGTATAAATAGCCTCTTGCTCGTGAGATGCTGTAGGCTATCCTGCTTCGTTCCTAGCTGCTGCTACTGAAGGGTACAAGTCCCTCATAAGTCCTGTGTGGTATCTGTCAACCCTGCATACACATCTTTACTTCCTTGGAGTATCTTGAAAGTCATTAGACGCTAATGTTCTGGCAACTGAATCCTTCCCAAAATGCTAAATGGACTCCTTAAATGGATGAAGGCATATATCAGAGATGTTGATAACTCTGTGCAGTAAAATGTTCCTTTCTCCTGTCTCCTGCTCACATTGAAATTATAAAGGCTTATAGAAAGAGGCAAAAATATTGGGTCAGACTTCTCTGCTTATTGGCACCTTGCAGGATTGTTGTTTTTTTTTTATTTTATTTTAATGAAGAGAAAGTGGTTAACTTACTTTAGAGATGGACATTCTTGGGTCCTGGTAGTTTGATATGGCATGGCTTCATCCTGATGCAGAATGGACTTGTTAAGGCTATTACCCATTGGACAGATTTAATGCAGCTCCTGGGCTTCTCTATATTCTACCCAGTAAGTACAAATGAGGTTTAAGAATATCTCTAATCTGAGATCTCAGGTGTCCTGCCCCTTCACTGGATTTGCTGAAAATGGAACAAACCAGAACCATTTAGAAGTATCAGCCTTGTTTAGGTTCTCTCTCTCTCCAGATTATTTGAATAGTGCTGTGTCATGCAGATCTTTGTCTAAGATCATACAGGAAAGAATTTTATATAAAGCTAATTTACTTTGTCTAATGTAGCAAACTACAATACTGAATTGACAAGCATTCATGACAATTTATTTGATTTCAACTTGTTTGTCACTGCACCCACACAGTTCTCCCTTTCTTCAGACTGACCATGTACAAGCTGCCAAAGAATGCCACCCTGAAATGGCTACTCAAGAGTCATTACTCAAAGGCATTTGTAAAGGTGAAAGGTGTTCAGTGCTGACAGCAGCCTCCCTCCTTCCTTCGCCTCCCCTCCAATGCCCCAAGCTGCTACAAGAAATGCTAGCTATACAGATAGTCCCAGGAAAGTCGCTTTGCTTTGCAATGTTCATGCCAAAAGACAGCACTATTTTTGCCTGAAGTTCTCTTTTATGACATCTACAGATCAGCATAAAGTACCCTGCAAAATTAATTGAATTCTCCAATAATTGTTTTAAAGCCAAATGCCATATAGAGCCTTAAGATATATATGCATTTTCAAATGTCTTTGTAGCCTGATTTGGGCCATTTACCTCATGAAATCTCAATTTAAAGCTGAGTGCATTAATGAAACTGTGAGTCAATGTACATTTTTTTTTCTTTTCCGCTTTTCTTTTTTGATGTGGATGCTTTTGTTTTCTGCTGCAGTGAACATGTTTCTTAGGTTTACTTGACTTGTCCACCTGTTGGTGACAATATGAGCAAGGATGGGAGAATAACAGTGGGTAGATATGAAGAGAAAGAAAATTGTGTCAAAGAAGATTAGGAAGAAGTATATAGACACAGCAAATTCAGCTTGATAGCTGCAGGAGACTTAATAGAGCAAGGAAATCAAAGTTGAGCTTTCCAAAGCTATCTAAACTGGGGGCTATACTCTTCTGCAGTGTACTGCACTGGTTTTTGCTGCAGAGGTTCTCCGATTCCTTCACACCAAGGGGGTCTGCTGTCATGGATGTTGTTTTAAAATTAAGGAATGAACTAACTGCACTACCACTTAGTATAAAAAATGGACACCTGTATCTCCTTATACAAACTAAGGGGTGAGACTGGTCAAAACCAGCTTGGATTGATGAAGACACAGTGAGGTGGGTATTGTGGCCCTCAGAAGATTGCAAGGAATTGACCACCTGCTGCCACATAAAATCAGCAGATGTGTTCCAGCAGAGATGAATTCTAAAGTGGATCTGAGATGTTAAAGAGTTGATTGGGGGTGGGGCAGGTAAGGAATTTGTGGACAGAAAGAAGTTTACTGAGGAGCAGTCCCTGTCATGGTTATGTAACACCCATCAAGGGCAAGATTTTGAATGTAAAGTACCAGAAGTTATTGGCTACATTTACATTAATAAGTAATTCAGTCCAATGGGGAAGGATCAGCAGATCAAAGCAGGTCATGTTGGCATTTACGTCTGCTGTACATGAAGTCTGGAGTTTTAGCTTTGCACTGGATTTAGCATGATTTCCTAGACTGAGCATCCCTGCTATGTGCATGGCTCAAAGCAGTCCAAAGGACCAGTCACTGGTTCACACCTTTATGTCTGTCATGGCGTGGGGGTACATTTTGTGCATACATGAAGTCAGACTTTGCGTTTAGATTCCTGTTAAAGAAATCAACTTTGCAATGACTGAAACTACTCTGAGCTGAATTGCATGGTTTGCTCTAGAACAAAGCACTAGATATAATAATTGTTTAATGTTTAATAAATTCATAAAAATTCATAAATCTGTTGTTGATAGTAATAGACCAGATTCTTCATATATCACAAAGTGTGTCTAATTGTAACTCCAACTTCAATGAATTTATTCCTAATTATACTTGAACAAATGAAAAGACAGTCAAGCTCAATTTGAAGAAATTGATCACCAGGGCTTAGAATTACACTATATATTCAGTTTTCCCTCATGTGCCTATTCTACCTGAAACAAAGCAAGTATTATATCAATGCAAACATCTATATAAAAGTATTATATAAATGTAAAATTTAATTAGGGTTATGTTAATAAATTTTAAAAATTTCCTTATCTTCAGCTGTTTGTATGTATGCATATAGGGTTTCAACACAGTCTTTTTTTATTAGCAATTAATTAAATTATTCATTTGAAACAAAGACTGTGCTAAGTGGTGCTAGTACTCTTATGTCATAGATGTTGCTGAAGAGTAAGTGGTAATATAGATTCATTCTTTTTATTCATTAATTTGGCAATTTTATTTTTCAATGCAGTATGTTTCTCATATTTTGCATTCTAGATATTCTTTTATTATGCCATTTCCCCCTTCTTTTTAAAGCACCACTAATTCACCTTGGTGCAGCAATAATGAGTAACTGGGAAGGAGTTTGGTAGGAGAAAGAGAGAAAAAGAGAGCTATCGAAGTAAATGAAGCATTACCCATGACTGCTGCACACACCAGTGTCTGTTCCTGTACTAGCGTCATATCCCCTCTTCCGAGCACTACAAGGATAATTCATTTCCCAGAGCATTCCATGCTCAAGGGCAATAGTTACCTTCATCACAGAGAGAATTATCACTTGCTGGTATAATTTTGGAAATAAGTAGCAATTACTCGCAGCAGAAACTCGGATCTCAGAATCTTTTCATGAAGAATGACAAAAAGCTGAGCTCAGAGATGGTGGCCCACAGCTGCTAGGTTTGCTAAAAGGATGTATGGGGTTTCTGTTGCAAGGTTTTGGTAGCGGGGCGGGGTGTTACAGGGGTGGCTTCTGTGAGAAGCTGCTGGAAGCTTCCCCTGTGTCCAACAGAGCCAATGCCAGCCAGCTCTAA